>AYEL01075311.1:0-30750 GCA_000484575.1 Olivierus martensii | reverse complement strand
TTAAAACACAAACTTTAGTAAAGTGATCTAGTTGTTGTTTAACTTACAAAATGCTCTTGAGTATAAGTACAGCTTTCAAAACAAAAGAATAATGAAGAAAAATAATGTACAGCATTAAACAAAACTATTTTAAACAATAAAATTGCTGTTCATCATCTCTAATTTGAGATGTTTGTTTAATTTTATTTTGAAGATCTTGTGTATTGAGCTTATCTTTATTTCATATGAAGATTAGACTATGTGAGATGGCTTGAATATTATTGCCTTTTAAAATAATGTAATTTGCAACTGCCAAAATCATAAACCCAAATTTCTTTAGAAATGCAGTTGAGTCAGTTTAATTGGCAAACCACCAGTATGCATACTGTATAGAGACATTTTTAGATAAGCCCATTTTTGGTTGAGGACTATGTTTCAATGATCAGGTTTCAAGTTGATTGTCCATTACAGCACAATACAGCACCTTTATTACAAAAATGGATTCCTCTCAAGGCTTATTGATTGCATTGTAGTTGTAAGTCGAGTATTGTTTGCATAGTATAAAATAAATCTAATGCATCAAACAATAAATATTACCAATAAGGGACATAAATAATAATAATATTCAGCCCAATAAAAATATTGAGATTTAATACATTATATCATTCACTTGTTCTGGTGTTAGCTGTATTCTTGATGATTCAATCTTTGATCTAGAAATGAATTTGCTCGATTGGGGCTCAACTTACAATAATAATTGATATATGTTGTTTGAATGCATAACTGAGTTTTGCAAATAAATCTGCCTTTTATCTAATTGTCATCAAATTTTCATATGATAATTCAAGGCGAAATTTTATGTAGTCATCAATGATATTACTTTTCTGATTTTAACAGCGATAAGAATTAATTTTTAGGTTGTGGGATTAAGTGGAGCCATCACATCAATTTTAGCTTCCAATTATTCATCATCATCAGTGTTTTGGATGCAAATGTTTCATCTCTGGATGAATGACGACGACGAAAAAACCGAACGATGTGAGATATACCGTCTTTAACTGACGAAACTCGACTCTTGCCTTATTTTGAGTCCTCGTTTTCAATTGTTCCGAAATCATAGAAGATCGAGAACGATTTCAGAAAAGACGATCTTCACCTGTCTTCTGACAGGATGACACTTACCGTTCATAGAAGCAGATCGGATTTAGATGATCCCATATTTCTCTATGCACTTAGTCAAATACTAATTCTGTAATCGGATCAACAGATTGATCTTAAAAATATCCAGATAATTAATAATCCGAATATTTTATAGACTTACCAGTCATTAGTCTTGGACAGGTAGTTAGTCCGAAACTTAGAGTATTAATTTGCATGTGTACTTTTCCATAAGATATCATTATAGATTATGATCGTGAAAATTTTCCAGTGATCTTTTGTTGTTGTATTTCATGTTTCAAATAGGCTTGTTGGCACCTTAATTCAATTGATGCGAGGCGCACTCTAGTGACTGTTAGAAAAACTAACAAGTGGTAAACAATGACAGAAAAACGTTATGGAGGCAATTATAGCTGTGTTGTTGGCTGTCATAAAATACTTACAGCATACCCAAAGTTTATATGTTTAGTTTTCTTTCACTAAAAAAAGATGCAGTAAAGAGAAAAGAGTGGATTCAAGCTGTGACGCATATCAGGTAAAATTTTACAAGCAAGAAAAATGGTCCTTGGTAAAGTTTTAAATGAAGGGACTATTTTTGTAGAGAAAATAGAACTATGTGGAATCCAACCACATACTCAAAAATTTGCTCTTATCATTTTATTAGTAAAAGACATATATCATCCTGATAATCCGTACTATGTGGCATCAATTTTTCCTTTAGTTTATCGAAAGAAACCAACTTCAAAGTCCGCAAGCCAGCGATTATAATTTATTGAAAGGGTTGGTTAGAGAAGGAAAATGTAGTAAACGTGATAAAATAAATGTTTCTAAATTTTAAAAAAGTTTATGTAACAAATAAACATTCAAGCGCCTGTACTGTGAACAAATCACAGTACAGGCGCTTCTATATTTTATTATTTATATAATATGTTTGATCGATATAAACCAATTTGAATCAATAAAATATAAAATACATAATTCTGTATATTTTTACATTTCAATTTTCTTCATACGACATGCGATATTTACTAGAAAGTCTGATGAAACTTCGTGCAGCCTGACATGTTTTAATATATATTTTCGAAGTTTAAATATAATTCTTCCAATTAAAGATATTCGAAAATATCAAATTAATTTAAATCGAATAAATACCCGATCATCCCTAAAGGAAATTTCGCTTTTAGTATTACGTTTTGAAAGGATGTGAAAGATAAATTACTTGCTAATTTAATCGAATATATATTCTCCATTTGAATCAATAACATTCTTCCAATGTTGTGAAAACTTTACAAATTTATATTTTTACAATCTAAAACATATTCGAATAAATACAGTATAAAAAAAGACGACCACCTTTCGGATGACCTGATATTTCTAATTTTTCAGTTATAATATAATACTGTTAACTAATCTAATTTTCAGAACTGCGGTCACAGAAATTACTTTCAAATCTCACATACTTAAGCACGGTTACATAAGTTGGCTAGATATTCTAAAATTCGTTAATATATCATTCACATTTTATCTTCATTTCAATATATAATTATTGTTTAAAATCTTCCTTCGGAAATGTACGAAATTTAAACTGTCTTCTAAAACTTAAGACAGAGTTTCGTTCGTTCCTGGTGAAAACACTTGTAGAAAATCTATGGTGACATTTCTTTTGATCAGTTACTCCATTTAACTGAAGTAAAGTCGAGAAAACAGAATACAAACCACTCAACATCTGCAATAGATAAATAAAGCATTAAATCAATTATATGCCATAATTCTTCTTATATTTATATAATACTAGATACTAATATCAATTAATAAATTATTAACATTTTTATGATATTAGATAAGTAAATATATTATGAAAAATAAATTTATCTGATTCTCACTCGTATGCAAAAATGCCTTTTGAGAAAGAAAAATCCGGCTATTGATATTCCCATAGGTCTTCCTCCGAATCTCTTCATGAATCCAATCATCTGTTATGACATTTAAGCATATCGACAATGACAAAAAATAAATAAAATTGATTACCTACTTTAAATTTATATTTAACTGTAAGAGGCACTGAAGAAAATTTTCCCATTGAGACGAAATTATCATAAATCTGAAAACCATACAAAATTTATTACCCGTATATTTTTGAAACGATATTCTTCATATTTAAAAATACATACCAATGAGGATAATACGGATAATGCACTAGCCGTTATCAAACTTCGAGAAAATAATATTAAGGCAAAGATGGCAATGACATGATGTAAAGTTGAATTCATATCCGAAAATATAGCCCCATATAAGAAAATGCATGAAAGATAGACGAAGTGAATATAGATAAGGGGTATAAGTAGTTGCCATTGTTCGTTCAGATGTTGAAAAAATTCCCATATTTCTAAATGTTTCTCCATTATATCTTGCAGAAATGCTACATTAGCAAATCTGTGAATTTCCAGCTCTTTAGATAATTCTAAAAGTCTCTTACCTATAATTAAGAAAACTATGAAAGAATATGTAAGAACCGACATTATATGACTTGTTTCATAAGATAAGTATACATGATAGAAGATGGAACAATATAAAGCTTCAACATCACTGATTCTTTCAACTTTTAGTTGAGAATAGATAACCAAAGATGTTATAATCGAAATCTCGATCAAAGCAAAAACTAGCAAGCTAAGAAATCCAAGCGAATATATTTCTGTTGTTTCAACGAATTTCTTTTCCTCATTATATATGTTCATTTTATAGTGGAGGGATATCTTCCTTCTTTTTATGATGCTGTACTGTAAAGCTATGTACACTGAAAGACACAGCAAAGTAAAATTGGCATGCATTACATAATTGCCAAATATGGAAATTGCTTTTCCACATGGTACATTTTTACTAAACGCAATTGAAACCAGAAAAATAGTCGCCATCCATAGAATTATTTCAATTATATGCGTGTATATTATAAAAATTTTAGTTGAAAATGTGTTTCTTTTCTTTATGCATTCATTTGAATCTATGAATTCTAATCCAAATATTTTAAATGTAGAAAACAGTGGATAAAGCTGGTGATCAATGTAAATATGATCAATGTAATCTGACAGAATAGTATCTGGATGATTGATCATCTTTTATAAATTCTTAATATATATAGACTATATGTTTTATATAGTGATATGAGAAACAATGCTGTTCATTTCATAATTTTTTATACGCCTGTCCTTAAAGTTTGAATGTTGATTAATTTTTTATTTATCATAGTGAGACCGGTTGATGATAAACAACGAATGATCCCCCATGATAAACAACGAATCTAGCATCTATCGAGATTGAGAGTAACCATTAATTGATAAACCAAGCTACAAAACATAAGTCGTGGATCCGAAAAAAATTACAATTATAAATATCATGCTAATATATGATTAATAATAAGTAAGAATTCAATTGTAGGCATCACATTGTAACATTGTATTGCCAAATTTCATTATTTGTTGAAGCAATTCATTCAGAAATAATAATTATATTATAATAATATAGTTGATTGTACTCTTTCTCAACTGTTTGGTGGAGAATTGAATACGTTCTCCCTGAAAAAATAAAAAAAAATTAAGTTGAGAAATCAACTGTGAAATTATCTTAAATATATTCATTATTAAAAATATCATAGATAAAATTCTTGATAATTCTTCAATTAAAAATAGAATATCTAACATTTATTGAATAATTTTCTATAGTAAATATTTAAATGAATCATGGGAATTTAAATAAAAGTATCAATTCGTTTTTACAAATTTCTATGTTACACTAAATTGCTTTGGTTCTTTTGAAGTATTACTGGAAATTGGAAAATTCTGAATATAAAAGAAGAATCCAGATGCTCCTCTAGTTTCGAAAGTGAAATTTTAAAACTCATCAATAATTTTTATGTAATATGAGAGCAAAATGCTCTAGCAACCATTGTAATGTAAAATTATTCAGTTAGTTAATATAATATGATAATATTTTAAGATGGTGGCGATTATCTCAAAAGTTCCTCTCTTTATATTCAAAATCTGCCATTAAAATCTGTTAACTAAGAAACGGTTATTTGGTCCAATTGTGAAACATTTTAAATTATATAGTATATTAATTGTTATTTTAGTACTTTTGGAACCAAAGAAGTGGCCAAGTTACGAAAAAACATATGCATGAATAATGTTCGCAATTGGAGGAGCGCCTAGAGAATATACAATAGTTAATATAATAACACTATTGACAAGAATCGTTAATGTCACGTTTTAATAAAACGTGGCAACGAAATGATAGAAGAATGACCTATTAAGAAAACTAATATATAGAAAGATGAACCACTTACTAATTGCAATTTTATTCCTTTTAGAGCTGAAACTTATCAATAAAGCTGTAACATTTACACTGCATTATTGAAATGTATGATTAAAACTGAAAAATTAAGAATAAAAATAAATAAAAATAATTATTTGGACAGTTGAGGCGTTTTAAACTGCATAGGGAGTCTATCAATTCCTACCTTGAATTAAGTCATTCTGATAACATATGTATTATATTTTTGTACATCTTTTCGCCCTAACCATCATGCTTTACGTAGAATAAGATTCCTACAAAATACTGTTGCACGAAAGGCAAACAGATTTCGAATTTCTATTGAACATCTTGCATAAATGCTATTTTAGCCATAGCAACGGATATCAGACTTGATTTTTCTATGACAAACTTAAAATACAAGACTCTTTCATTTTCGTAACCAATATAAGAATGATGCAGTTATAATGCTTGGATGGATAAAATATACTGAATAAAAATTCCATTGTTGCATATTTTAATATTAAACACCACAAATCATTCTTAGATTATATAGGAAGTAATTTCCAATTCGAATATAATTCTCCTTTTACGTCTAAGTTAAACTAAGTTATTTTTAATCTTTTTAATTTGCATTTTTATTAACGATTATAGTTAATAATTTGCATATAATGGGTAATTAATCAATAATATCAATTAAGTATTTTGAATAATTATGGAGGAATTCGATCAATCCAAAGTGGAAGTTCAAAAAAATCAAAGGCTATTCTACAATATATAATTTAAAATTGATTAAATTTATTATTTTTGTCCGTTGTTTCTTAGTACAGGAATACCTCGATTATCGCGGTTATTGTTACCACGAAAAATACCGCAATAATCGAATCCGCGATAATCGGGATAAATAATGCATGTAAAATGGGTGATCGTTGCCAAGGATTTTTCAAATCTATTGATTAAATTTTATATGAGGTAAAAAAGAAATCTGTTAAACGTGCTAATCTTTTAAGCTGATCATTACGTTTCTTCTTAATAGCTGTAGACTTGATATCATCCTTGTTTCTTTTAGCATTCATTGTAGGGGTAAATAAGAAGAGAAATAAATATCCACATGCAGATTCTCCTCTAGAGATCCCGGCGCCCCGATGCAGCTTCCTTGTAACATCTACTCAGCACCTTTACAATATTGATAAAATGATAATTTTGGCGCCCTCCTTCTTAAGGCGCCCCGATACGGTGCATCGTTTGCTTACCGGGTTTAAGCTGGCCTTGTCCACATTTACTTCAGGCAATGGCGGACAGTTACTGATGAGCAGTGAGTAGGCGCCCTCGGATAAAAACGAAGTGCTTTAAGAGAGCTACTTGGAGGGTAAATGTAATTCTGGTTACATATGTAGTGGGCTATATCTCGAAACCGCGATAATTCGAATTTTGATCGCAATAATTGGAATTTTGGTATCAAATTATAAACCGCGATAATTCGAAAATCGCGATAATCGAAACCGCGATAATCGAGGTATTCCTGTATTATATACCCTTATGATAAATATTATTGAAACTATGGATTCTCTTTATTTCACAAAATAAAAATAATTGAAGTACTCTCTAATCAGAATGCGCTCCAAAGATGTTTTAAAATATATATATATGATACAGGACAAACACGAATTCAGGAAATATTAGAATTTCGTATTAAAAAATGTCCTAATGCTTGTCGGACGTTCTCTGTATTTCCTAGGCCAAACTCGAAATGCCGAACATTTCTTATTCAAAGTTCGGAATTTTTAGTTTCACCTAGTCACAACCCGAAGGGCAAACAGTTAAAACAAAGTCTTCATTTCTCATGTATTCCCGCTCAGAGATTTGAAAGCAGAAATTTCTTTCTTAAGAGAATATCTGCAGGCTAAACATTTCTCATTGAAAAAAGCAGCAATCTGTTTCATTGTAAGTACACAAGACTAAACCAGTTTTCAATGTACGAAGCATTGTGTATCTAAATTATGTTTGTGCCGAAAGAAGAACATTTTGTGTAATTCTAAATGCCACAAAAGCTTAACTTGAAAAAATAAATGAGGTACTTAGTTATGTTTTTTTATTTTTGTATTTACGGTAATACCGTAAATAAAAAAAAATATTGATTAGTTGATTAAAAATATGTATTGATTAAACAAATTATTATAATGAACACAATGCAAATTTTTATTACTAGAAAAAAAGAAATCATTTTGAGAATTGGATGAGAATTCAATTTCATTGTTATTTCTTATTGAAAAATGAAATAAGACAAATTAAAAACAGAGCTAAATCTCTTTCATTACTACATGGTTGACTTTAAAGAACTGAAATTGACAATTTTTTTTATTTTTTGGACAAATATTTTAATATTTTTATTAATCGAAATTCAGAATAAAATACGAAGTAAAACTTAAAAATTGAAAAACACAGCTAGGTATCTGTTATTTATTTTCGCAATAAAGGCTTTTGTGGCATTTAGAATTACACAAAATATTATTCTTTTTTCAAAACATAATTTAAATACACAGTGCTTCGTGCATTGAAATCGGGTTTAACTCTGTGTACTTCCTCTGGAGCAGGTTGCAGCCTTCCTCCATGAAATTTATTTATCCATGCGGATAGTCGCTAAAGAACGAAATTTCTGCTGGCAAATATCGAACTCTGAGCGGGAATACGTGAGAAATGAAGACTTTTGTTTTAACTGTTTGCCACTTCGGGTTTTCACTAGGAAAAACTAGAAATTCTGGACTTTTGAATAAGAAAACTTCGGCATTTCGAGTTCTGCCTAGGAAATTCTAGAACGTCCGACCAGCGTTAGGCGTTCTCGTTTTGACTAGGAAATTCTAGTATTTCCTGAATTCGGGTTTGCCTGTAGGAAATTCTAGTATTTCCTGAATTCGGGTTTGTCCTGTAACATATAGGAAATTCTAGTGTTTCCTGAATTCGGGTTTGTCCTGTAACATATATTAATAAATTTCTCTAAATAAATATAAGAATCTGCAATTGAATATTTTATTATTTATTAAATTTTATTCAAATCATAATATGATTCAGTAGAATTTAATGAAATATGATGCTACGCATCATGCTCTTCCGTAATCGATAAAGAATTAGTCCAGTTTGTTTGCATGCTTTAAAATTACTACATTAGAATATAATTGCTTGCAACGAATGAATATGATTCAGTAGAATTTATGATGAAGAACATCATAAATTCTACTGAATCATATTCATTCGTTGCAAATGAAAATTTCTCAGATTCGTTTTCTAGTTTATTTTCGATTGAAACGAATTTTTAACTTGAAATTATATTTTGTTGCCAATATATTTTATGGAAATGGAATCAACGATGCATTTCAGCGCGGTTTTACTTCATTATTATACCATAGTGGAGTGAATAAATGTAATTTTTTTTTAATATAAGAAAATTTAAAAATAAATATGAAATATTCACAATGCGTAAAACTACCAAACTTCAATCTTTGCTATTTTAATATTATTAGAGAAAATAATTTATATAATACATCAAAACTTGTCGTTGGTGGCCAGCTTTCAGTGGTCGAGATTGTGACCATCGCACACAGTTAGCTACAAATTTCCTTATTAAACATCAAAGTTTAAAATAAAAAGTTTATGACTCAGTTTCACATTGTTAATTAAATCTAAGGTAAGAAATCACTAATTAATATCTGTGGTCAGAGATTTTTTCACTTTAAAATGCTCAGCTGATAGAAGATCTAGAGCTCATCTGGCATTTCTGATCAAAACACGATTTGCTGGCCACCCAGTAAATGTTGCACACAAGGTGCTGAAATTAAATATCACTGGACATGGCCACGGAACACAGATGGCCTCTTTAATATATCCTCCCGCAATATGCTTGGGAGGATATTAAGGTGGCCACGGCTTGCAGGTTGGCCACCTGGCTGAGGTGGCCATCAGCACAGGTTTTCCTGTATTTTTTCATAAATTTCGATAAAAAGTACAGTGTCAGCAACATTATTTCGCTATAATATTGTTTGCATTATTCCAATAAAATTTTAATTTTTTTAATGTTTCATTTAATTTGAAGGTTAATGCTTCGAGAATAATTGTAACTCTTCAGTACCACTTTTTCTGTAATACATATTATTATTTATGTTGATTTTTGGCTGAAATAAATTGGTAATAAACTGTCTTCTTTATATAAACTAACCAATTGCAATTTATACGGCCTATATCTATGCTTTTTCACTGAAAAATATTTATTGAATTGGATGCTTCTTAACAATACTTAAAAATCATTCTATGATTATGAATAGGAATTAAAAGGCAGTTATTCACTAATAAACAAAACTTTTTACCGTCATCACTAGTGATCGAATGAAAGAAGAAAATTTCATTTTATATAACGTTTAGTAAAAACTCTAAACTTTATAATAAGTTACTCACTGTAATTTCGTTGTATACTATATTATTAGAAAAGAAAATTAATAAATAAATCAAACTTTATCTAGATAGAAGCTCTATTATCTGGCAAAACAGGAGATTTTGCGAATTTAAAGCAGTGTTTGGTCTTAACATTGTCGGCCCCAGTATTTTTCTATAGATCTGCTTGCAGTATTGCCTTAGAATTTTAATTTTTAATTTAATTGAAGATTGTTGTTACAAGAATAGTTGAAACACAAAAACATCTCGTTATCCCTTATACATATACATTGATTTTTGGATAAATATGTTTTTTAAAACTGTCTTCATTAATTAAATGCAATTGATAAATCAATACTGTTTCAATTGGCGATAATAGGCATTTCTTTTTTTTTATTAAGAAGTATCTTTAAAATAATTATTCGTAATTTCCTGTTGTTCAATTCATGCCGATATGTAAACAGTGACGATAAATTAATTCTAATTGAAATGATATTTAACTCTATACTGTTGACAAAATTATATTAACAGAAAAATATTTATTGAATCGGATTGTTCCTATCAGCAATTACGATCATATCATGATTAAAGATTGGTGACTGAAGACAGATTATCCACTGATAAATAAAATTTTCTATCATCTACTTAATGATATTTTACGAAAACAATACTGCAGAATGATAAAAACAGAATTTTATTTTATATAGTATTTAGTAAGATATATTAACTTTATAATAAGGTATTCACTATATTATTAGAAGAGAAAATGAATAAATAATTCAACTTTTATCTTGAGAAAAGCTCTATTCACTTTCAAAACCGCAATTTCTGATATTAAAGCATTGTTCAGTCTTACCAATAATGCTTATAACATTTCATATATATATATATTATATCACTTCGATAGGCAATTTAAGCATGACGAGATATAATGCTTGTTTGGATAGATAACATGTACTCAATAAAAATTCTATTGTTGCATATTTTATTAATAAATAGTAATAAATCATTCTTATACTATAGGAAGTTATTTGAAATTCGAAAATAATTCCACTTTTACTTCTAAATTTGAACTTAATTTGCATTGTTTGTTGATGATTACCTATAGGAAGTTATTTGAAATTCGAAAATAATTCCACTTTTACTTCTAAATTTGAACTTAAAATTTGCATTTTTTGTTGATGATTACATTTAATACTTTTTTCTTATACTATAGGAAGTTATTTGAAATTCGAAAATAATTCCACTTTTACTTCTAAATTTAAACTTAATTTGCATTTTTGTTAATGATTATATTTAATACTTTGCGTGTAAGGCACACGTAATCAATAAAACGTATAAATCATTTTGAATAATTAATTACAGAGGAATTCGATCAATCAAAAGTTTAAAATAAATCAAAGAATATTCTATAATATATAATCTAAAATAAAAATTTATTCTTCTTCTCCGTTTCCTCTTAGTATTATATAGATTTATGAGAAATGTTACTGAAATTATGGATCCTTTTTAATTCAGAATGAGCTCCAAAGTTATTTTAGGTGATGGAACCAATTATTCGCGCTAATCGAGGCCTACCTGTATGTGTATATCGATATTTACGATTGGATTATTAATAATAATAAAATTACTGTATTGCTTAAATTTTAAATTTGGTGTTTATTTCATATTTATTATATTCTCTAACATATAATGAAAGATTCTGAGAATCATAATTATTTTTAAAAATGAAAATACCGTGATACTCAATAATTGTGTTGATGGAATTCATTAGAAAACCAAGCCAGTTTCAAATGATCAATATTGATAATATCCATCTCTAGATGTTTTATTCTAAACATTATCTCCAATGTATTGAATATAGTTTTCATAAATATTCCTTTGAATTTATGAAGATATTAAATCGGGTAATGGAAAAGTTCGCTTCATTGATTAATTCATTTTAACTAACTTGATTAAAAATTTGTATATCATTATGCATAAAACTTGCAATAAACGAAAAAGAAATCATTTCATTAAGCACTTAAAAGTTATAAGACAAAAAAAAACTATACCAAGTACTTCACTGCATAACGAAGTTATTTTACAGTGAAGCTTCTTCCATATAATTGCATTACACAAATGTTATTTTTAAATTATTATAAAAATTTAGTCTATTTCATTATAATCAAGATTTCTTGATGTAAAATTTTGCTGTTGAATGTTTCCTTCTTGGATACTCGATTAACTAAAAGTTAAAAATTGTATATCATCATTAATTCAAAAATAACTGCGACATATAAGATTTAAATATGTACAACTTTTCAATAAAACTGTTACAATAAGGAAGATTATAACAACAAAAAATAAAAGAATAATCTTTTCTGACATTTCTAAATGTAATAAATTTCAATTCAGCATTTTGTGAACTATTAAACAATATTTGTTTATGTATCCTTGTTTATTTTTATAAATTTAACTGCTTTTATTCTTCACAACAGTCTATACAGTATATTCAAATAATTCGACTCCATTGAAGCTATTCTGCTACTAGGTATATTAAACAATGGGAACTTAGAAGAATCTGCAGTTGTATTTTTTATTACTTATTGAATTATTTCAAAAAATATCACAGTTTGAAATGTAAATTAATAAAAATCTATTTGATTTATTAACAAAAATATAAATTGATTATATATCATAAATACAGGGTGTTTCAGAAATGGTGTGCCAAACTTCACAGGCTGGTAGATGAGACGATTCTAAGCAAAAAAGCTAGAGAAACGTTTTTCGATTTGAGGCTTCCTAAAAAAGTTATAACGGTTTAAAGTTTTGTGATGTCACTTCCTGTCTGGTAGACGCCGGCTTAATTTAAGGCGAATAATGTCACGTGATGCGCACGCGTTGCTAAAATGATTTTTAAAATAATTCTTCACAACAGTCTATACAGTATATTCAAATAATTCGACTCCATTGAAGCTATTCTAGATTAAAAATAGAGATGTGTTGCTTTTCAAATGCTAATCAATCAATAATTGTACACTGGAGCCCATTTATTTTTAAATCCGATCTATCAAACATGGATTTTTGGAAAATAATAGAGTAAAAAATTGTTAAATATTCAATAATAAATTTGATTGAAATTTTCAGAAATTGGATACATTTCAATAAAATGCTTGTTTTTCTGGAACAGGGAGAATTACCATCTTTCCATTTAATAATATTTAGTGAGGAAAATAGCAATTCTAAATTATAGAAAGTCTTTATAACAAACATTTCTATTAAATTATTGTTTACATATAGTAAAAATTATTGAGGCAATATATATTAATCTTTTCTAATAATACATTCATAAGAATCTAGCTAGAGTGTCTCAGTCTTGCAGTTGCAATAGCGTAGCCAGGGAGGTGCAAGGAGAACAATTGTATCCCCTGCTACTAATATTGTATAATCGCTCATATAGTTACAAATATAATCCGTACGTAAACTTTGTTCGTAACTCAGATACAGCTTCTTATTTTGGTTCTAATGTACTGAAATAACCTTATATAATTTATACTGTAAATTTGTACTGTAATTTATACTGTAACTTCACAAATGGATCAATTAAAAATTTCTTATTTCACAGATTTTAATATAAAGTTCCAAATATAAAGTGAGGAATATTGTTGTCATCTAGAAATACTCCTATATGTTAACCAAATTTGTAATTTTACATAATCTTGGTTGCTTGAATATTTTACTATCGTATTATTTAAAACTATTGAAAAGATTTTGAAATTTCGTGAAATATGAACATTTCGCGTTCGTAAATAAAAATGTTCAGCTTCTCTGCTATTTCCATTCGCTAGTCCATAAATAAGATGCATATCTGCTATAACCGTAAAAGAATATTGAGTATCCATGGGAAAAAACTTGATTAAATCTGGTAGAAAACAATATTTTTGGCCTGATTTTGCATAGAGAACGTATCAAAAGCAGACAGTATTCAAAAGGAATGTGTTTTTTTGCTGTAAATTATTATTTTTTAATTGTAATAAAAATTATTTTAAATTATGTAAACGAGTATTAGAGATAAATGAGTATAAGTAAATGAGTGTAAATGAATATTTTAGGTCATAAATATTTTTTGCTGTAAATTATTATTTTTTAATTGTAATAAAAATTATTTTAAATTATGTAAATGAGTATTAGAAATAAATGAGTATGAGTAAATGAGTATTTTTAGTCATAAATATAGCAACGCGTGCGCGTCACGTGACATTCGCCTTAAATTAATTTGAGGTCGTACCAGATAGGAAGTGACATCACAAAACTTTAAACGGCTATAACTTTTTTATGAAGCCTCAAATCGAAAAACGTTTCTCTAGCTTTTTTGCTTAGAATGGTCTCATCTACCAGCCTGTGAAGTTTGTCACACCATTTCTGAAACACCCTGTATATATATTGATATATAATCAGTTTATGATATTTTTGTTAATAAATCAAACTGAGATTTTTATTAATTAACATTTCAATCTGTGATATTTTTTGAAATCATTCAATCTGTGCTGATAAAAGAATTCATTATGGAACGAATGACTAATGAAAGGCATCTTCCTTTCATTAGTCATTCATTCCATAATGCATTTTTTTATCAGTAAATCAATATGTGATGCATATATATTGTGTTTCTAATATTAATAATATCAATATTGATAATAAAAGTACTCTATTGCTTAAATTTTACCTTTAGTGTTTTTCAGACTTACAACATCTCAATACTACATAATAAAATATTTTCAGATTCATAATTATTTTTCAAAATAAAAATAGCCATGATACACAATGATGTTGTTGCAACAATATCTCGAATGTATCTTCATTTTTCAGAAAGCTCCTTTGAATTTTTGAATTATAAAATGGAGTATTGGAAATGTTCACTTCATCTTAACTAACTCGATTAAAATTTCTCTGATATTATGCGTAACAGTTTGCAACAAACGAAGAGGAAATTATTTCATTAAATATTTGAAAATTACAACGAAAAAAACTATACAAAGTTCTTCACTGCATAACGCTGTTATTATGCAGTGAAGCTTCTTCCACATATTAATAATTGTATTACATATGTGTCATTTCAAATTATTATAAAAACAAATCTATTTCACTATAATCACTATTTCTCATGATGTAAAACTTTGCAGCTGAATATTTTCTTATTGAATACTAGTTTAATTGAAAATTAAAACCTGCATCTCATCCTTAATTCGAAGATAGCTGACACACACAGGATTTAAATGTACATAATTTCTCATTCAAACTATCAAAATCGGGAAGATTGCAAGAAAAAATATCAAATTAGAATCTCTTATAGCATTTTTTCATATAATAAATTTCAATTCTGCATGTTGGGAATCAGAAACAGTATTTAATTTATTTATTAGTTTATTAATTTTGTTTATTTTTTAAAATTTTAATTGTTTTTTTTTAATTCTTCACAACAGTCCATTTATTCAAATAATTATTTAAGCTATCAAATCCATTCTAGATTAACAAAAAGTGTGTTGCTTTTCAAATGTTTAGAATTATCTCTATCCTTCTTTCAAGTAAGTCCTTTAAAAATTAATTAAATAGTATTAATATAGATGTACATAGATTTGCATAAATAATTCCTTTGAATGTAAACTAGTACTTTTTTATATGAAAATATTGAGCGATATATCGGGATTTCTTTCATTTTCAGTAGAAATCTGAGATAGATTTCTCACTTTGTCCTATATATATTGAATTAATTTTATCAGCGTTATAGATATGTGAATAAAATTGTTATTAGGCCTGCCATCACTTATCTAAGAAGTCTTAAATACTTACGTCAAAGAAGGATAGAGATAATAATTCCCATTATAGATTTATTATACTATGGTTCCGACTATCCTCTGCAGGAAAGCGGAACGGTTAAAAACTGTCACAGATAACGATTCCGTTTTCGGGTTCCCACAGTCGCGGAAAGCTTCGCTTTCCCTAAGAATCTTAGTGCTGTTCCCATGATTCATTTCGTATAAAACAAAATGGACGCTAAGCAATGAAAGGCACTCACTGTTTACGAAATGATGTTAATAACTGCAGTAAATGAGGAAACAAACAAAATCGAGGAAGGGCAAATGCTGGATCTAAAACATTTATAAGAAGAAATACGAACAATGTTTCTATGCAATTTTGATCAAAGAGATGAGATTTAATAACAAATAATCCCGCCATCTTGACTGTTAAGTTTGTCAACAATTCAAATTCGCAAAATGCATGGATTTCATTGGTGGATGTTATCTCGACGGATTTTACCGTCGCGGAAAAGTTGAATCCATTTGATCTAGACATTGGAAGGTAGCGATTTTTTTACTGCTGTATGACGTCAAAACCGCGCTGCTTTCGTCACGCGCGTATTTTTGGCCGCGTGCTAGTGGGAATCAACTATTAGATGCAGTCATCGAGTTATGGTCTCAGTAGAGTCTAATTATTTTTGTATTTAATCATCTTTTACTTTGTTTAATATAATACATTATTTATTTTATAAAGGCGTTATTCTATTAATATCCACATCTGAACAATAACCGATTAATTATTTTTTATGACAAAATGAACAGCTTGCCGTTATCATCTAATATATGCTATTGTATTAAAAATTACTTATCTAAATTCTTATTGTCGATTTTTTATGACAAAATGAACAGCTTGCCGTTATCATTTAATATATATCATTGTATAAAAACTCACTTAACTAAATTCTTATTGTCGTATGCTAGAGCTAGACGACTAAAGAAAGATCTTGACTAAAACTAAAAAAATTATTGAATAAAATTGGTTAGCCAAAACTTTCATGTAAGTGGTATTGCACCATTCCTACACGTCTCTCAAATGAGCCTTCCAATTTAGTGATTTTAAAAGATGTCAAAATATAATTCTAACTTTGAAGGGTAAATTCAAAAAATGCTTTAGGCATATTCGACATTTATAAATGTTTGAATCGCATTATTACCACGATTTACATTAGAATATGGAGTTAATCAAATTGGCTTCTGAATAAATTGTTATTCAATGGCCAAAAAAATTTTGTCATTTAGTGGTGTTAAGCCTAGCTATTAGGAAAATTTATTTTTATTATAAATAGTTAAGAGTCAACCAAGTATTGTGACACTAATATTTTAAAAAATTCAAAAAGTGGAGTTAATCGATTTGGCTTGTGAACGGCTCATACATTAATTTTAAGTAGTTTATATGTATTAGAATAAAATTGCCATTATCATCAGAAATTAATAAGCTCTTAGATATTCTTACAAAATTATAACATTAAAACTCTTTATAGTATCCGACAGAGAAACGTTGCTTAACTACATTCTTATATTTAATTCAGAATGTGTTTTTATTAGAGTCAATCGGGGGAAGAAGCTTATTTTTCTCTAATTCTTTAGTAATTATTTAAACAGGAGGCGATAAAGCTTATTTTTCTCTAATTCTTTAATATTTAAACAGATGGCGATAAAAATAGGTGATTTAAACAGGTGGCGATAAAAGGTGGTTTATTATAACCTCCTATAAGCCCTCTAGGTGGTTTGTTATAACCTCCTATAAGCCCGCCAAAAATATAGATGATAGCTATTTCAGATTATCAATTACTCGCATTAGAAATCGAAAAGTTCCAGCGAGTGTTGAAATTTTCATCAAAAATTATACAGTCACTTTTTTAAGTATTATTATCAATCGTAATAATATCATCATAGTAAAAATTAATTTATATAATGTGTAGTGAATACTTTAAAGAATATATTTCTTTCGTTGTCGTTATAATTTAACCATCTTAAACCACGTGATTAAAGACTTTCGTTGTCGTTATAATTTAACCATTTTAAACCACGTGATTAAAGATTGCATCTCACCCTGATCAACAGGAAAGATGGCAATATTTGCTTCAGGATTAGATGCCGAATTTAAATTTTTATATTTATGATTTATTTTCATAAATTAAATTGATAAGAACATATATCAGGACCCAAGCGAGGTCTTTGGTTAGTAGAAAGTTTAAAACTTGCAGCATAGCATATAAACAGAGGAGGCATGAATTGCTTCATTGCTTCACAAATATATGATACCTATATCTACCTTACAGAACGTTAAAAAGGAGATTATAGAAATGTAATGATGAAAAATATGGCACGAAACCATACAGTAAATAATTCATTATAAGTTTAATACTAATTGTTTATAAAGGGCGTAAAAAAACTGATAAATCCACTTTTTTAAGTGTGTAGGATAGTTTATTTTATATGAATAAATGGACAACTCCTACATCTTTCTTATTTAAAAGAGATTGCTCTATATTAACTTTTGACGTTCATGATATGGAGCCACACTAAAGGCATCAAAGAGTCGAATGTAGCTCAAAACCCGGAGCTTGACCATCACGGATGTATAAAATATCTAAATAGCTGATTTTATTTAATTCTTGTAATTTTATAGAATTTAATAAATTATTTTATTAAAATATACATGCTATAGTGAACAAGAAGTTTGTTGGATAATTAAAAAGTTCATTATGGCTATTTATTAAAGTGAATATCATCCAAAGCGCAGTGGCAACTTACCGAATAATCGGAGATGACTAATTAAATAAAAAAGTTCATTATGGCTATTTATTAAAGTGAATATCATCCAAAGCGCAGTGGCAACTCCGAATAATTGGGGATGACTAATTAAATTTAAAAAAAATTATAAATCATGACGCGATTGTTATTTCAAAGTTTTTGATAGAGTCATATATGCAAAACACATAAGTTTAAGTACAAAAAATATGAAATGAAAATATCCAAATTTAATATGATTTTTAGGGTCAAAAAGAAAAAGTATGGCAATTTCCCCTGATCCACTATAGTATTTCAGAAAATAAATTGACAGCATCTGGAATCTTTCCGGAATTTCTAATGTTTATTCGAGTATATTATGATTGGACCAATTAACATTTTTATGTAAATATATCTAAATTTTTATACTATCAAAATTCGTAAATACAGACAGCAAATTAATAATAAATTTTTATGTAAATATATCTAAATTTTTATACTATCAAAATTCGTAAATACAGACAGCAAACTCAAATTGTTACCTGTATAGCAGCGTGTAATTAATAATAAACGTGTAATATTTACCAAAAAATATTTGCGTATAACCGAAAATAATTGAAGAGTTTGGTGCAAAAACCAGTTAAGTCCACTTCTAGTTGAAAATGAGTTATTGTATGAATCAAATATAAAAACATAGTGATAACTTATGATTCAAGTTTGGTTTATATTTTGTTGTCATGTTATTTACGTCCTCTTTCACAAGTTATATGTCAAATTTTATATATTTGACGCAAAAACCAGGTAAGTCCAAATACATATTCATATTCTCGAAATTTGCTTTTTGTGACTTAACTGCTGCTTTTTGTGACCAAACCCTTCAATTAATGATTAATTTTCATAAATTTTCAGAACTATGTGAGTAGACATTTTTATGCTGTTAACAATATTCTTTATCTCTCGTTAAATTTCTACTGGTTATGCAATGATGATTCTTTCATCTCTACAACCATTTCCATCCTTTTTTTGATGTAACTTAATTAAATTTGAATTAAATAGGAATAAGTATACGTATATTTACATATAGATTTGCGTAAATGATTCTTGTGAATTTAAAGCAGTAGTTTTTTACGGAAATAGTAGATCAGGATTTCTTTCATTTTCAGTAGAAATCTAAGGCTGATTTCTCAATATATTTTATATATTGTATTAATTTTATCATGTTTATAAAGATTTATAAAGATAATTGACATTATCGTCAGTTATTAACCAGATCTTAGATATTTTTACAAAATTGTAATATGAGAACTGTATATTCTATTCGACAGAGAAAAATTCATTACTTAGATTTAATTCACCCTGTGTTCTTTTTAGTTTTTCAAATAATAAATATAAAATAATTGGAATATTTTCCGAAATTTCTAATTTCTCTGCGAGTGTAATTTGAATGGACCAATAGATTTTATAGTATAAATTTATCGAAATTTTAATATAATTAATACTGCTAAATACAGATAGAAAAAACATATCTTTCTCGAGTGTAATTTGAATGGACCAATAGATTTTATAGTATAAATTTATCGAAATTTTAATACTGCTAAATACAGATAGAAAGAAACATATCTTTTCTGTCACAGAAAAGTTAGAATATTTACCAAAATTTATCTGTACATTATCGAAAATAATTTAATATTAATTTTCCTAAAGTTTTATAACAATGTCAGTACTCATTGTTATAGTTTTAAGAATATCCTTTATCACTGGTTAAAATTCTACTGTTATTGCGGGCCTCACAAACACATAAATGTGAAAAATGGCCAAATTCTTTTTCGGTAGAATAGAAAAGAGATAAGAGTAGAGATCTAAAACATGCCAAGTTCCATTCCAACCCCAATGTCGAAAAATGAGATTTAAATACTGAAATAAATTTCCAATGTCGAAAAATGAGATTTAAATACTGAAATAAATTCAATACAGTTTCACAACTTCAGGCTTTTACTTGGCAAGTTTTAATATCTATAATAGTTGGATAATAACTTAATATAACTCAAAAACTCATTTATGTTTCTGATGAGATATCAATACTTTTTGTAAGTTATTATATTAAACAAACACGCTAAATAAATAATAATCTAAGATATCTAAATAATTCTTCTCGTGACGCCATATTTTCCTTTTAACCGATGTTTATGAATTATTCGTTTCGTATTAATAGTGTTTTAATAAAGGTGATAAAGTATGTCTTCTGCCGGAACCACGAGAATATTTCGTAATAACTGAAATATTCATTATATTCACCAATATATTCATTAAAACGATTGCTATATAGGCGATGCCGCACTCCCAGATGCGACGCGCTCAATCACGTCGATGAAGTAAATAAATCAAAAATAATTAAAAAAATTGGTATTTTCAGAACTTTTACTTTTATCCTAAGACCTATACTTCTGCTAAATTCCAAGTCTCTACGTCTAAGGGAAACACTATATAATTTTGATGAGAGAGTGACTTCCTAAATTTGCGATTTTCTGGGGCCTCTATCTCCTAGACACTTTGATTGAAATTTTTACATGGTCGTGAAGGAATAAATCTTAACAACATATACAATTTTCGTTTTAGCTTAATCGGAAGCGAAGTTATTCAGATCGCAAATATGATTTAAGTTGGTTCGTGTAAATATACACACGGTGTGCGCGGCACGACTATGCCCGGCACACTGCCTTGCGCCTTGATAACCAGCTATATATAGATTTCTGTAAATCATTGACTAGTTTTATTACGAAAATGTACGGCGAAAATCAGAATTTCTTTAATTTTGAATATCAATCCGAGATTGATTTCTCACTGTCAGATCAAAAAGATTTTATTGTTGTTTAACCAAATATCTTATACTTCTTGTTATGGTTTAAAAATTGCAATTAATTTTCAAAAATCCTAAGGAATCGTTATGTTGTTGTATAAAATAAAATATCTGGTACACACATTAGCAGTGAATTTTGTTTTAATTTGATTCTTATGCAATTATTTTTATAGCGCATATATGATATTATTTTCATTTATACGATATTATAATTGATAAATCACTTTGATTTTCTTAGAAATGACATGAATATTTGCTGTAAACTGTAAATATTTCAGAATGTAAAAGCATTCTATTCAGATGTCAATTAGTCGAAATACTTTTGCAGTTGAGGTTTACCACGACTGTGTTACAGGCAGGATAACAGGATTACAGAGCGATAAATTAATACAAAAATCAAAATTATAATAAACGATTTACAAAAAAACAAACAATTTCGGAATAAATACGACCTTTCGCTACTTTTATATGTGAAATGTTGAGAAGCAGAACACTTTGAAATAGCAAATGGACACTTTATAAATGTTGAAAGTACTTTAAGAAGTTTCTGTTTCAGTGAATTTAAGAAAGCAGTTATCATGAATTATTTTATTTAATATATTAGGTATTTATTCCAGCGACTTTAATACTCTAATAATTCGAATAGTGACACTAAGGAGGCGAGTCTTCCTTAGAGTTACTATTCGATTAGAACAAAGTGTCCCTTTAAACAGAAGGAGCTAATTGGACAAAGGCGTGAAAAAGTGACCAATATGCGATAGTAAAGCAAAACACAAAAATACAGCTAGCTAAAAGGTAGTTTTAGGAAAGTTTTCATATTTTTCTGTTTTTCGGAAAAATGTTTTAAGATTATCGATAGTAGGGTTTCTGATTTATCGGCTTTTAATCATTCCCGGGAATGCATTAAAATATAATAAAATCTAAAAAAGTAGTTATTTATAATTAATGTCAACAACAAATACAGAAAAGAAGGACATTAAAAATTCCAAAATTTATCCGAACTACAAAATACAAATAAAATATTCATCACTCATTCTTAAAGTATCATTGGAGGAAACATAAGCAATTAATGCTCTTATTGCTCAACCTAGTTTTTAGCTTTGTTAATAAACAAACCAACAGCAGAAAATGCTCTTTCTGCTTCAACTGATGATGGAGGAATTGTTTTCAAAGCCTGGCCCAGTTTTATAATACTTGATGATCGATTTTCTATTGAGTCAAATAACTGTAATTCTTGCTTCACAACTTGCTCAAGCTAGAACTCAGGCTAGTTGAACAACATAGAACCTTTTTCTTTGAGTGGATTACATTTTTTAATTTTACGTTCAACATCATTTGGTTTCTCTTCCAAATTTCCCATGCCCTCTTCTTCACATGTTAAGTAGGTAATTCAAATAGTGATTGTGAATTACCTACTTAACATTTTAATAATAATTTAATTTTTTAAAAATGCAAATTTTATGTTGGTTTCATAAAAAGAAAAAGAAGTAAACAAACCAACCAAGCTGCCAACACGTGTCTCACAGATCAATTCAGTGTAATCTGTGATCAGATGTGAGTGCAACTCTGTTAATAAAAATGTTAAGTAGGTAATTCAAATAGTGATTGTGAATTACCTACTTAACATTTTAATAATTTAATTTTTTAAAAATGCAAATTTTATGTTGGTTTCATAAGAAGAAAAAGAAGTAAACAAACCAACCAAGCTGCCAACACGTGTCTCACAGATCAATTAAGTATAATCTGTGATCAGATGTGAGTGCAACTCTGTTAATAAGTCATGCCCATATACTTTTCCATATTGCTAATTATCAAATTCTTTGATAAATAGCTCTCGTACAATCTTCGGGATCATATTTAATGGTATTTTATAATTTTTTCTATCTGCGCGGTAGTTCCCGGGAATTGAATTGGAATTATTGTCTGATTTTTTGTAGAAATAAATAAATAAAATAAATAAAATAAAAATTCCCGGGAACCAATTATAATTCCCGGTATACAAAAAGTGTGAATATCTTACAATTTCTCCTGGTTTCCGAGAAAAAAAACCCTAATCGATAGTACAAAATATTAAATGATTTTAGCAAAAGAGAATTTTAATAAAAGTAATGGTGATACATATTCTTGGATATTTTATTAAAAACTAAAATATCAAATTGCACACTTGTCTGAAAAACATTTTAATATATATGTGATGTGCTTTACATGCAATGTTTAAAACCTAAACGAATTGAAAACGCAATAAAGAACAACAAGTATTTTCTAGATTGGATTTGATCTCCGCTATTCGAGGCAGTAAAACCGAGGCTTTAGTGATGTTTATCGCTTATTTTTGTCAGGTGATAGCATGTGAGGAGCACATCCAATGCATATACCTGCCACCCCATTTTCATTCAGAAGCGACAGGTGGTCCATTCTAATCTTTGATTTTCGGTACAAGTACCTGATATTACAACCGATCGACTTCAGACAAACTCAGTTCCTACGAGGCAGCTGAAAATCTTTTTGCACTAGTTTGTACGTTAATTGAAATGGTTGTTATCGTCAATTATTAATGACTACTTAGGCATTTTTAAAAAATTATCACGACACTTTGCTGTTTATGACAGAGAGATTCCTTAATTATGTTTTTTATATTTAGTTTATAATGTATTTTTATTAGTATTTCAGAAAGTAAATTGAAATAATCTGGAATCTTTACCGAAATGACTACTATGTATTCGAATATAATTCGACTAGTCCATTAGGGTCACAGCATACTAGGCGATATCGGCGCAATTGATCGGTGCCGACGCGCGATCAAAGACCATTCGTTGACACTTCATCATTTTGTATCAACATCAGAAGCGTGGTCAGCGGCTGTAACTTTTCTATCTTGTTTGGTATTTTCGATGACCAAGTGCAGACGATCATGCGCAATATATGTTATCTCAAAGAACGACGGATAGGAAAAGCGCTAATTTCATTTGGACAAGCAAAGATGGAGTCACGAAGAAGTGGAATGCGTTTTATATCACGCCCTCGATGCGTTTAAGAGGATTTTCCTACTACCGTGCAAATAGCAGCACACATTGCTTCGTCTGCCATGATATCAGCAAACAAGGAAGCGGTGTAAGAAAGAACGACGGATAGGAAAAGCGCTAATTTCATTTGGACAAGCAAAGATGGAGTCACGAGGAAGTGGAATGCGTTTTATATCACGCCCTCGATGCGTTTAATAGGATTTCCTTACTACCGTGTAAATAGCAGCACACATTGCTTCGTCTGCCATGATATCAACAAACAAGGAAGCGGTGTAATAGAAATGAGATCAAAATTATTTGGTCGGTTGTGAAGGCAACTATATTTCATTTGCGCATCTGACCGGTACGCCGCTCCAGCAACCTGCTTAGGACCTGCTGACGTCACATGGTCGACTAATTTGCTACCAGTCTTAGATTTTATTATGTAATTTATTTGAATTTTAATATATTCAAAATTGCTAAACATCGATAGTAAATACAAATTTTTATAATCACAGGAGCGTTAAAACATTTTCCCTAAAATATCTGTTTGTAGTCAGAAATAATTTAAAAATTAATTTTTCTTAAATTTCTATAATAATGTGAGAACACATTGTTAAGCTTTTAACAATATCCTTCAACTCTGTTTATATTTCTTTCGGTTATACGTCCATCATTCTTTTGTCTCGAGAATTATCTCTATTCTACTTTGATAAATAAGTCCTTTAAACATTAAATTCAACAGAAATAACTATAGATACATATGGATTTCCATAAACTATTTCATTAAAAATATATTTTTAAAGAAATAGTTCTGAAATAGTTTTTTATGAAAATGTAATAATATATATACGAATTTCTTTAATTTTCAGAAGGAATCATCAAATGATATTGCCGTCATCGTCAGTTACTAATGACACCTTAGATATTTTTAAAAGTTATAATATAATAACACTTTATTGTTTACGACAAAGAAAGATCCTTTAATTGCTGAGAATTATATCATATATTTTTACAGTTATTTGCTATAATAAGACTATGTATATTCCGTTTTGATAAATATGAATGTTTACTTACTATAGCAGCTCAATTCGATAAAGATAAACGAAAAATTCTCAAGCCTAGTAAAATTCTCCTTCATGCCATTAATCAACATTATAATGTCTCATCAATGGATTAATAATATTGATAAAGTCGTTCGAAAAATTAAATTGTTTTTAATGTAATGAAGTAAAACTGTGATGAACTGCATCATAAGTTTCATTCCTATAAAATATGTTGGTAATAAAAAGTAATTTCACATTAAAAAATTCATACAGTCGAAATTTAAATAATGTTAAACTAGTAAACAAAAATTGGAATTTTTCATTTGAATAGAATGACATGGGAATTTATGATAGAGGATGCATGCAAACATATTCTGATTTAGTAATTTAAAAGGATGCAAACAAACTATTGATTAATTCTTTAACGATTGCCACGTGACATCATGTTTCATTAAATTCTACTAAATCATATTATGATTTAAATAAAATTTAATAAGTAATAAAAAATACAACTGCAGATTCTTATATTTATTTAGAGAAAATGATATATGTACCATCTAAAATATCTTTGGAGCGCATTATGAATTAAAGAAAGTCCATAATTTCAGTAAAATTTCTCATAAAGCTATATAATACTAAGAGGAAACGGAGAAGATGAATAAATTTTAATTTTAGATTATATATTATAGAATATTCTTTGATTTATTTTAAACTTTTGATTGATCGAATTCCTCTGTAATTAATTATTCAAAATGATTTATACGTTTTATTGATTACGTGTGCCTTACACGCAAAGTATTAAATGTAATCATCAACAAACAATGCAAATTAAGTTCAAATTTAGAAGTAAAAGTGGAATTATTTTCGAATTTCAAATAACTTCCTATAGTATAAGAATGATTTATTACTATTTATTAATAAAATATGCAACAATAGAATTTTTATTGAGTACATGTTATCTATCCAAACAAGCATTATATCTCGTCATGCTTAAATTGCCTATCGAAGTGATATAATATATATATATGAAATGTTATAAGCATTATTGTTAAGACCGAACAATGCTTTAATATTGCAGAAATTGCGGTTTTGAAAGTGAATACAGCTTTTCTCAAGGTAAAAGTTGAATTATTTATTCATTTTCTTTTCTAATAATATAGTCAATAACTTATTATAAAGTTAATATATCTAATATATATTAAGCTAATATATCTATATAAAATAAAATTCTGTTTTATCATTCTGCAGTATTGTTTTCGTAAAATTTCATTAAGTAGATGGTAGACAATTTTATTTATCAGTAGATAATCTGCCTTCAATCGTTAATCTTTAATCATGATATGATCGTAATTGCTGATAGGAACAATCCGTTCAATAAATATTTTTCTGTTAATATAATTTTGTCAACAGGACAGAGTTAAAATATCATTTCAATTATAATTATTTTATCGTCATTGTTTACATATCGCGTGCTTTGAACAACAGGATATTACGAATAATTATTTTAAAGATACTTCTTAATAAAAAAAAAGAAATGCCTAATATCGCCAACTGAAACATTACGGATTTATCAATTGCATTTAATTAACTTACGTAATGAAGACAGTTTTAAAATCATATTTATCCAAAAATGAATGTATATGTATAAAGGATAACGGGATGTTTTTTGTCTCAATTATTCTTGTAACAACAATCTTCAATTAAATTAAAAATTAAAATTCTAAGGCAACACGGAAAACAAGTCTATAAAAAAATATTGCGGCTGACAATGTTAAGACCAAACACTGCTTTAAATTCGCAAAAACTCCTGTTTTGCCAGATAATAGAGCTTCTTTCTAGATAAAGTTTGATTTATTTATTAATTTTCTTTTGTTGACAATGTTAAGACCAAACACTGCTTTAAATTCGCAAAAACTCCTGTTTTGCCAGATAACAGAGCTTCTTTCTAGATAAAGTTTGATTTATTTATTAATTTTCTTTTCTAATAATATAGTATACAACGAAATTACAGTGAGTAACTTATTATAAACTTATATAAAATGAAATTTTCTTCTTTCATTCGATCACTAGTGATGACGGTAGAAAGTTTTGTTTATTAGTGAATAACCTGCCTTTTAATTCCTATTCATAATCATAGAATGATTTTTAATTACTGTTAAGAAGCATCCAATTCAATAAATGATTTTCAGTTAATATAATTATGTTAATAATAAGACTGTTACATTTCATATCAATTATAAATAGTTTATCTTCATATTTAAACATCGAACTACTTATTAAAATACGATCTTATGAAAAATTCTTCTACGTATACTACTTAATAAAAAGCAATATATGTTATCGCTAACTGAGAGAGCGCAGATTTATAAATTGCATTAAATTAACTAATGTAATGAAAATAATTTATAAGAAAGTTTATCAGTCAAATATCTCCATATAAAATAATGTGTATAACGGATAAAGGAGTGTTGTAGTGTTGCATTTATTTTTGAAGCATCAACCTTCAATTTAAAGGAATAATTAAAAAATATCTTAAATTTCTTACGGAACAGCGTAAACAAAAATAGAGCGAAATAATGCAGCCATCATTGTTAAGACCGAACAACGCTGTATAATCGGAGAAATTGCTGTTTTTTCAGTGAACAGAGCTGTTTTCAAGATAAAAGGTGATTTATTTACTCATATTATTTTGGATTAGGATAGTATACCTTGTTATTACCGATCTTAAATTTCTTACGGAACAGCGTAAACAAAAATAGAGCGAAATAATGCAGCCATCACTGTTAAGACCGAACAATGCTGTATAATCGGAGAAATTGCTGTTTTTTTTAGTGAACAGAGCTGTTTTCAAGGTAAACGGTGATTTATTTACTCATATTATTTTGGATTAGGATAGTATACCTTGTAATTACAGTGAATAACTTATAATACAGTTATGATTTCTAAAAGAAGACTATATTAAATGATAACATGCTTCTTGTTTTATTTGGCTAATAGTGATTCAATAAGTTCGATTGTATTATAGACGGTAGAAATTGTTGTGATATTAGTGTATAACCCGATTTAAATCATAAATTTTAATTATAGAATGATTTTTCAGTACTGTTAGGAGCCATCCAATTCAATAAATATTTTTCAGTAAAAAGCGTAGATTTATAAATTGCAATTAGTTTATATAAAGAAGGCAGTTTATTACCAATTTATTTCAGCCAAAAATCAACGTAAATAATATGTATTAAGGAAAAAGTGTTACTGAAGCGTTACAATTATTCTCGAAGCATCAACCATCAAATTAAATGAAACATTAAAAAATTAAAATTTTATTGGAATAATGCAAACAACACTATAGCGAAAGTGTGAGTAGCGGAATCAACCTTCAAATTAAATGAAACATTAAAAAATTAAAATTTTATTGGAATAATGCAAAAACACTATAGCGAAATAATGTTGATGATATTATTTAGAGAGAACAGTGCTTTACAATTAGCAGAAATTCGATTTGCCAGTGAAAAGAGCATCTTTCAATGTAACGTTTGATTTATTTATTCGTATTTTTTTCTAATAATATATAATACGACATCATTACAGATAATTTCTGATAACAAAGTTCACACTTGCACAAAATTTTATATAAAATGAAACTCTGCTTCTTTATTGTCTATTAGTGAATTATTTAAGCATCGATTATTTAAAAGGTAGGAAGTGTTGTGTCGTTAGTGAATAACAGCTTTCATTCTGTAATCTTAATCATTGAATGGTTTTTAATTCCTATTAAGAACCATCCAATTCGATAAATCTTTTCACTTAATATAATTATTTAATAATATAGAGTCAGATTTCATTTTAACTATAATAAGTTTGTACTACCGCTAAAAAAGGATCTGCATTTAAAAAACCAGAATATCTATATTTATTCTAAATATACTATTGACAAAGAAGTTATTCCAATAAGCTACAACACAGAAAGCATAGTTTTATAAATTCCATTTAAGTAATATATGTAATATTAACAATCAAAAACAGAAAACTTAACACTGTGATAGAATCGGCTTATATATTACACTGCTGCTCATAACTATAGGTCCACCAGGAAACAGCTGTTTGCGAAAACATAAGGAACCCTAATGATATGAGAATAAGTTTATGGTGTACTATAATGTTTTGGAAGCTATAGCACCATTGAGCAGACCAAAAATAACACTAAAATTCGTAAAACGAACTTTTATTGAGGAACATTTTCGGTGTTAGCACACCATCATCAGCTCTTACACTAACAGTTTTTTATAAACAAGATTCGAATATCGAACTCTTTACAACTGATTCGAATATTCTCACGTGTTACAATAACTTTTTAAAACAAATTAAATCTTAAGCTAAAGAAACATCAAAATAAAACTAAAATTAAGATAACATAACATTATAACAAGCTATTAATACTTTTTAAGGGGTAATAAAATCAACTTTACTGTTTCGTGCGGTACAAATAATCCTAAAAAATTAATGTCCAACATCCACCATAGTCCTAAAATAGCTTTCTATACTACATTGCTCCCACAGTTAGAGTTTCTATTTCAATTTATACAGTGCCTCAGGGCGTATTTCCATGGTATTGGGATTGCGGATCTATTACTGAGATCCATAGAAAAAACTTCGGCAGTAGACCCGATTTTAGTGACAACGATGTACTGTACGTCCGCGACGTAGACGACGTTTTTATCATATGGCCATACGAAGAAAAAACCAAAGAACTTCAAAAAAGTTTCGCAACAGCTAACTGCGGGCTTATGCTTAATGTAGAACAGAGGGAAAATTCTAGAATACATTTTCTGGATGTCCAGATCATATATGAAAATAATAACATCAGAACAACAGTTTTTAGAAAACCCACAAATATTGAAGTATTGATACCTAGATGGTCTAGAGATAAGTGGAAATACAAAAAAGCAGCCATCAGAGCTCCCTTAAAGATCTTAATCGAGCCCTAACGCATTGTTTCACGGAAGAGTACCTAGTAGCAGAAATAGATAGAATCAAGAAAATAGCAGAAAGACATGGTTATTCGCACACATATCTTAATCGAGCCCTAACGCATTGTTTCACGGAAGAGTACCTAGTAGCAGAAATAAAGAGAATCAAAAAAATAGCAGAAAGACATGGTTATTCGCTCAGACTGGTAAATAAACGTTGGAAGAAATAAAGAAAAACTATAAAGGTAATTCACAACAGGAGGAACAAGCTAAGAGAAGAACAGAAGATAGCACGATGGAGAAAGAAGAGTTTGAAGTAATAACGGATGACATAAGTGAATACAAGACAGTAATAGAAGTGCTTAAACTTAATAAGAAAAAACCAGCTTATAGAATGCCAAATACAGTAGCTAACCTATTAAAGAAAGTGAAAGACAGATATAG
>AYEL01075309.1:0-21805 GCA_000484575.1 Olivierus martensii | reverse complement strand
TTATAAATTATTATTCGTCATTTATTCAAGTTATTAGTAAAAAAAATTATAAAACAGTCGTTTTAACAGGAAAAATCATTTTGTATAGTTTTTTTTTTTTAGATGTTTAGCAATTTATGGAATCAGCTACATAAAAGAAGATTAAAGCGGTTTAATTAAAATTAAATTATAATTGGTATAAATATTAACAATGATTAATCATAGATATATATAATTCACTCTTGAAAATATAACTCACTCAAAATGTATAGGAATTTTATAAAAAGCATTAGATTACTAAATAGTTATTCATTCATTCAGTTTTTTAAACTTATGCAATGATGTTTTATTAAATATATTGAATATTGATTAATTTTTTAAATATAGTTATGTTATTACATATATTTTTTTCATAATTTTTGTAATTAACTCATTAGCGACATTTTAATTGATTTTTTATCCGAATTGCTGGATAATTTAATTATTGTTCGAACTAAGAACATAATTAAAATATTAGCGATTACATTTATATTTATACTATTTTGATCTGATTAAGATTTCATTACGCATTAATTAATTTAGATAAATCCCAACATGTTCAAAATAAAAATTTATAATCAAAATGAAGTATAATGAAACTGTTCAAATAATTAATTTGCTGTTCCTTTTATTTTTGTTTTAATTGTTTATCTCGATAAATTTGATAAAATATTAATTTTGTTTTATCTCAAATTATTACTTTTTTAGCTTACATTTATTATCAATATTGTTTAATTAAACAATTAATCGGATAAGTTAAATTAACTAATTTAATTTTTATAAAGCAAATTTAGTGTTACTCTATGAAATTCCAAATCCAAATAAATAATAAAAAGCAAATATAATTAAAAATTATTTATTTAACTACATACTTGAACTTATATCAAAATAAATTAATTATGATTTCTTTTCTATTAACTGTACTTGGATCGAGTACCACACGGAGTAATGATCGGCTTAGAGTTTTTTGAAAGCATATGCAAAAGCAGATGATACTGTATAATAGATCTTTATACAAGATGTAAAGAGAAGTGGCATTTTATCTTTGAGAAATGACATTTTATCCGGCTCTTTACATCTTGTAAAAAAACGTATTATATAGCAAGAAGAGAGTAAATTGTAACCACACATTATGCTGAATATACAGTATATGCGTTATCTAATCTATATGGAATATACATATAATTTCTAGATTAAGAGGATAGTAGAGAACTTTAACATAACAATTTATTTAAAATTGAGAAAATTTATAATTTTTACTTCAGAAATACCTCAGGTTTCTATACTGAAAAACCGAATTTTCAATAAGAAGGATTTTGTCGAAACTGATAAATAAAAAATAAAATTGCAAAATTTTTGAAAAAAAAAAAAAAAAGATAATGGCATCATCAAATTTTCTAACATTTTACAATAAAGTTAAGCCACAAACAAGTGAATTATAATTTTTGGATGAAAACATTGCAATATAATTCAAATATGAATAATATAAACCGCGTTATAATCATATTAGGATCGATTTAAAAGCGATCAATATTAGATAAATATTTCCAATGCACTTATACATATATGTTAATAATATTCCAAGTATGTTTTGCCGTATTCCGAATGTTTTCCAGGTATATATTTCCATGTTCCAAAAATATGAAAATAGTCATTCATCGAATTTTAACATGTTTTTTCTTTCTTTTGTATGGTAAGCTTGGTGGCTAAATTTTGATTGCCCATTTCCACTCTAGAGTACCTAAGGGAGCCGTTCTGGGCCAATCATTAAAAGCAAAATGTAGAAAAAACAAAGAACCTTTCCAGCCTGTGAAAGTAACCCAACCCATTTCATGTTAGGTAGAAGCTTAGAACTATGTTAGTAGAAAAATTAAGTACTATGTTATTAGAAACCTATGAATTTTAACATCAAGTTCCGAGTATGTATCGAAAACTAAATCCTGGAACCCAAATCCGTTATAGAATATAAATTGGGAGTTCCTGTAAAGAGCTGTATGATTTTTAATGTAAAGTTTTTAGTAATGAATTAGAATCCTTTTCGTAAACTATAAAATTTTTATCAACAAAATCCTTTTATTTCTGCTTAATATTAAATTTCGGCTTAAAAATGAACTGTCAGAATTTGCTCCATTAATAACGGAGCAAATTCTGATAATCTCAAAATCAATCGCAAATTTTATAAAAAAAGAATAGCAAACTAACAAATTTTGGGATTTTTTTTTCCAGTTTGAAAATGGTGATTTAATATTATTATTCTGTAAAGAGAAATAAATTATAAGCACATGAATCATCATGATTGTTTATTGCGAAAATTTGGAAATTTTTTACTTGAATTGCTTCGTGAAATTTTATTTGATCTCAGTTTTCTAAACTGTTATTTCTGTATAATCACTTATTTATTTTTATGTTCTGTTTTACCATTTTAAAATAAAAATTGTCAGAACGTTTCTAATCTTAAGAAACTATTTTTGTGGCTCTATAATCACTAAAAGAAAATAATACTAGTTAAAAGTATTATATTTTTCATTTAATTGATTGAATTAACTTGATAAATTCACTCAATAATCTCAATTTGTAATAATATGGATTCTATCATTTTATGGCTCTTTTCCTCATATTTTTTCTTTTTAAAGTTGTATCTTAAAAATAATTTTTTTCTAATTGTGTGTCTCTACCATTAACTTTTGAATTAATTAGTATATTTTCATAAAATTTGGTATTGATATTCTACCATCATTTCGATGCTGCTTCATTTAATGTTTGTAGTTACGACAATTTATATATGGGGGGGATGTTTCACTCTTGTGAGATAGTCTTTTAATAAATCTTAAACTTTTCATTGGATTTTTATGAAATTTAGCAGAATAATGATGCCATTGAATATGATCTCAATGACGTATCTCCCTAATAATTTCAGAACTACTGTATTTAATTTTGATAAAATTTATCATGATGATTAATCCATTAAAGTTGAATATGAAGTAACATTAATTAATCCTGTTGATTCATCCGTTTAAAATGGCTGACATTCAATCTTTTGACGTATCTTTGTAATAAAAGGTTTATCAAAATTTTTATTATTTCATATTATTGTTATGAGATAGTGCTAAGCGTTAAAGCAGGGGTAACATATGACTTACTTGCATTGCTTCTATAGCTTTTAGAAAGCATTATATCAGTGATTCTCAACCATTGTGCCGTGGCACAGTGTGCCTTGAAAAATTAAGATTGAATTATATGTATATATAAGAATTGTATGAATCATATACATTAATAGTGAAACATGGTTGGCTGGATATCCCTTTTGCAGTCGAACCATTGTACTCTTCCTATAAATAGGGTATCTTTAGAAAAATCTAATCCTTGAATTCTGCGACAGTCAAACTTTTTTGTCGTTATTCATAATTTAAAAATTAAGGAATAAAAATTAAATTAAAATTATAGTTTCTCTAAAAAAGACAAAATCCGCAGGTGGCGCTATAACTTAATAAGGAATAAAATCCCTAGAATAATATATAGAGTACCGCATTCTGCCGCCATTTTATATCCTCCTGCCGATCAATAATCAGGGATAACTTTATGGAAAGTACACCATAATACTATATTCATTTTCTAATTTATAAATACAGCAGCTGCTTACCTGGTAAACGAAGATCATCTTTGAAAAAGTCTAACAAGATATAAAACGGCCGATTTGGAGGAATTTGGTGGCGCAAAGGAATGCGGTATTCTATATATCTAGGGACTCTAATAAGGGCCGTCATTTAATGATCCCCTGTACGAGTATGTTTGTAAGCTGAATGTAATAAATAAGAATAAATATAATAATCTATTAATAAAAATTCGTTGTTAAATCTAAATTACTATTTAAAATATTTAGGTTTGCCGCCAAATTTTAAAATGTGTTCCTCAACAGAAAAAAGATTGAGAACCACTGCGTTATATTTAAGCTATTATTTCTATAAATTAATATAAAAATTAATTACGTTTAAATATTGCTCAGGCAGTTAATTATGACTTTCAATATACAGATTCTTTATTGCTTTATGAGTTTTCCAAGCGGAGATCTCTAAACGGTGGGGATATCACAATGCTCGCCATGGATCACCCATATTCGTAATGAGGTTGTCCCTTAGGTAGATTGAAATGAACATGCTAGCCCCGGACACCTCCGAAAAATATTTTTTGGAGAGGACTGCAGAATTGAGCCCGAACCCTCAAGATTGTAAACCCGTGCTTTATCACGCAGTTATTCGGCCGGCTTAACATATAGATTATGCCAATATACATGATTTAGAGCCGCGTGCAGGCTCATCTATATTCTGAGACAAGCCAAAAGGCCGAACCCCTGCTCCACCTTAAAGGTACTACAGGATACTTACGTCTACAAGAATAATCTCGGCTGAATCATTGCCTACCACTCGGGTGCGGACTCGCCTGTCACCTCTTGGTCCACGAAAATGAACGAAGCACCAATATAGCAGACCCGCACAGGTTCGCCAGGCCTGGGGCTATGTCCACCGCATCCGTACCTCGTGCACTGTGTCGCCGAAGCGACCTTTACATTGCCGAGAATGCGACGTAACCTTCGCTATCATCTCCGTCCCCAGAGGAATCGAAAACATAAAGAGGCTGAACGGATTTGCTACTGTGTCTTCCGTAGGAACATCTTGCTCAGGGCTACTGCGACGTAAAGACGTCGGCAGCAAGCCGAAAGGACGGAAAAGTCCGAACCTTTCCTTACTGAGAGAAACCAAAAAGACTGAACGGATTTGCTACTCTTTCTCCGTAACAGAAGAACACAAAGGTCAGTCACAACCGCCGCGTAAAAGCAGCAGCCTGACGGAAAATCGGACCTTCCAAGCGACAGAACCCTTACTCATATTCGCAATGGTGGGGTGGAACACGCATTGCGGGAACCTTCCCCTCTTTGAAAGGGCGAGAATCTCCCCCGCTTCGATTCCCGTTGCTGCCCACTGTCAGTAATGACTGTGGGCCACAAAAGAGACAATATCGATCGACGCCGTAAATTGGCCGGGCTCAGGCGCCTTGCCGCGGTCGAATACCGGTTGGGTCAACTCTACGAGGTTTTATGATTCCCTAGGGAAGCAAGCTTCCTCGGTCTGGGGACGATCCCCTATAGCCAGAGTCAGACCAACTCTCGGGTGGACACCGTTAAGGCTTCTATCCCTCCGCCATTCATCCCGTCGGCACGGTACGCCACCGTGGGATTTGGCTCTGAGGACTCGTACCTCACGCAGGTCATACGTCGAGCCGATTCTTAGGCGCGGTTTCCACTGTACGATTTCGTCCAGCAGACGCCGTCCAGTAGCTTCCGATTTCGGACAGCAAAACGTTTACATGCTCACATAGGCCGTATAACGGATCCGTTACTTTTAAAACGTCATGTCGAAGTAGCCAATAACGTATGTTGTAAAAATAAACCAATAAAATACGTCGATAGAAAAAGTTTATTTCAAGATAGAGAAAGAGGTTGTTTCAACTATTTCGATCAAATCTATGATTTTGATAAATATAATGTTTAATTTAACACTTTTGGAAGGAAGATACAATCATATAGTGATGAGTAGTGGTGGATAATACACGCTTTGTTATTCTAAAACTAAATAATATTTTATAAAGCAAGAATGAACACGTGCACAAGACCAATTCGATTAGCTGTACTGTATTCTGTTCATGAACTTACCATCTTGTTTAAGTTGGTCCGTTATTCTATCCCAAATATTATTTTTTAATATTTTGTCGTGATATTCTTTTCGGGATTTGTTGTAAAGACAAACGTTTTAACCAACCAAATTTATAAGTAATTCGTCGTTTACCGCCATGTTTTTCGAAGCTCTCGTTTACAACACAGTAGTTTCTTATTGGCTATCGAATCGGTGACGTCAATCCGTAAGAATCCGTATCCAGCAGAAAGTAGGATAGAGGTCTAGTCGATCCGTTCCGTGATTTTGCTGTCCGTAAACGGGCCGTTGCTAGGATACCGGCTATACGGATCCGTTTTGCTGGACTAAATCGTACAGTGGAAACCGCGCCTTAATCCCGGATCCGCAGGGACTCGGACGGTCGACTGGCGAACTACAGAGAGCCATCGATGAGGGGTGGTTGCAGCCACGCTCTACCGACCTTATAGGAATTTCTTCACTAGGGACAGTCACTGGGGGCTGGGATACGGACGTCCCAGGCCGGCCAGTTTGCTGCAGGATCACTCTATAGAAAGTCAAATGTGATCCGGAACGAATTATCCGCTAGGACTTCCCGCGACGGTCTACTCAGGTATCCCTCCCCCTTTCGACGAACCGCTGACAACACATCGACGTCTGCACACGCCTGCCGTCCGGTGTGGGGTCGTCTTCGCCTAGACTTCGTCAAGCATTTGACAACCACTTAGTTTATCCCTGTCACTTTGAACGTAACGGCCCGGCTAGAAAACAGATACAGGAATGTGACAGCCGGTAAGCCCTCTCGCCACGTCAAATCGGGTGCCCCTCGAGAGGGGATGGGGGTGGTGGGGTAAAGCTGTGGCTTACCACCCTGGAGGATCCGGGCTCAAATCTAGGTCACACCTCCAGTTTTTCGGGAAGGGTCCGGGCCCGGCCCGTTGAGCTTCATCCTTCAACCATAGTGTTTAGATTACATAGTGATTCATCTTGCCATGTTTTGCTGTCCTTAACCACCAGATTGCGCTAAAAGCATTGTGAGGGTTACTCTCACTGACAAATCTATTTAATATTCATGTAGTTATAAGTATTTATTCATTTCTACCTAAACCCATGTTTTTAATAAATTCAGACTATGAATTCCAGTATTCAAAATAATTATTTTAATAAGATATATATATAAAATTGATAAATTTGAAAACTAATTTTTAAACAGTATTCAATGAACATTCATTGAAAACAATATTGAGTAAACATTTTCTTCATAGAACTTTCATTCTTTTTTTTAAAATTCATTTTTGTATCCTTAATTAATTTGTTTTTAAGTTTTGCAAATAAAGTTATTCTCATATTAATAAAAAAAACTGCTATCTGATTAGTAATTGTTGAAGCATGTAAGTTGCATCCTACTATCATCTTTGGATAGTCATTATCAGCATATAATGATGAATGTGGTATATCATATAAAAAGTACAATTTTTTTGTTGAATTTAATTTTTGGATTTGGAATATGATTTCTAACGTTATTTATTCTTCCTGATAATCCCAAACTTTTCTGCATATTTTTATTAGTCTGTGAACCATCACAACATGCTGCATCAACAAAAGCACCACTGTTTTCTAAAAGAAGGACACACTTAAGGAACAGTTTAGCTATTACTGATCCTGGTGCAGCTGCTGAACTTGGAAAAACACCAACAGTTTGAATCCATGAATCTGCAAAGGGTATGAAGAGAAAAACTAATACATGATCAGATAAATTATTTTTTTTTTTCATTTTCTCCATAATCCACATATCCCTGAATATATCCAGTTTTCCAATTAAATTGAACAGCTGACTGTACTTTCATTTCATCCCATACTAATAATCCATGTAGTTGTTGTGGCTGTTTTCCCTTATTGATAATAAGGAGAAAAAGAATGATCAAAGCTAAATTCAGTCTTAAAAACAGATATAAATTTATGTAATGTAATTGGTGAAGGAAGTGGCAAATAATTATTGTTTCTTAAATACGTATAGGTGGAATTGCTTTTTATTTTAAGTAACAAAGCATCTAAAATCCATTCTTCACTATATCTGTTACCTTTGCTGTTTCCCTTATTCTTGAAGCATTAAAAATTTCAGAAAGTTAATTAAATTTTGTTTTTCTGGAATATTTCTATAACATTCTGAATTAAATTTACAGAAATTAACAATTATTGTTTCAATTTTTTAATTTCAATTAAATGTTTGATTTTGTCTTCTTAATCTTGAAATTGTTCTTTTAGCATTTTTTAACTGAGCTTTCAATTGGGTTGTTCGGCCACATGTTTGACTCAAAACTGGAGTAACATCTTTACATATTTCATTCCAATCTAAATAAAAAATAAGATGATATAAATTTTTGATATTAAATATCAAATATTTTTCTTGGTATCTTTGTTTGGTTTCAAAAAATCTTTTGATACCAAACAAAAGATTTTTTGTTTGGTATCAAAAATGGGTGCCTTTTAATGCTAATGTCAATTATTCTCCATAAATTTGATTTAGGATAACAATCTTCTATATTATAATTAGTCAAACGTGGATGGCTGTAGTCCCTTTTTCGGACGAATTAGTCAAACGTGGCTGGCTGGAGTCCGTTTTTCGGACGAACCACTGTATCGAATCCTATAAATAGAGTATCGTTAGAAAGGTCTAATTTTCGGATGTCTGCGACAATAGATCTTATTTTTATTTGGCCATTTTTTAGGGCCCTAGGGGCTGAATTTTTATTTAATGACAATAAATATCGATAGATGGCGCAAGTGGTCAAAGTAAGGGGCAACAGATAACTTACCTGCATTACTATTATTGGATATTTTTATTTTATGACAATAAATATCAATAGATGGCGCTAAGTGTCAAGGATTTATTTATGACAATAAATATCAATAGATGGCGCTAAGTGTCAAAGAAATATTTATTTTATGACAATAAGTATCAATAGATGGTGCTAAGTGTGAAAATAAGGGGCAACAGATAACTTACCTGCATTACTATTATTGGATTTTTACAGAATTACTTAGCGTAACTTACTGACAATAAGTATCAATAGATGGCGCTAAGTGTCAAAGTAAGGGACAACAGATAATTTACCTGCATTTACTATTATAAGATTTTTTACAGAATTACTTAGCTAAAAGAATTATTACTGATTATGATACAAGATACGTTCAGCTAAAATTTTCATTGGATATTTTATTTTAAAGGAAATTTTATGTTGAATTTGCAGTTAAGCCTGTTTTACATCCATAATTACGATGGTGATATATATCTCAAATGAAATATCCCCTTCACGGGGGTGCAGCCCTATCCCACAGGGACCCCGATCTCGTGGGGAGATGAAACTGGGTGCAGCCCACCGGAGAGATGAAACCGGGCCCCATGGACCTGGGGCCCCCGCAGGCCCACCCGTGGAGTGGGGCAGTCGGTGGCAAGCCGCCCGTGGGGGCCCCCTTGCAATTACTACACATTTGAACTAATGCTTAATAAAATATATAGTAAATAAATTTGCAAGATAATCTATTATTATACAATATGCTGTTATATAAAGTATTATAAGATTAGATCACAATAGTATATTTCCGCTCATTTATATGAGCGGGAATTTCTAGTATTTATTATTTTTATATTACAATTTATATATTTATCATAACTTTTGGTTGTATTTCATGAAAGTTTAAATAGTGATAATATAATAATGACAAATTATGAATACATAATTTTTAGATGATTACAATTTGTCAAACTTGCTTATTTACAATCAAATAAGAGATATAGATGTCATTTTAACTTTAAAGCATATAAAAGTATCATATAAATCAACATGCATACAATTTGCTATAAATTTATAAGTTATTTACTTTCATCATTCTGAAGAGAATATTGCTCATTATTTCCATTCCCTGTAATTATATTTGTAGTTGAGGTATATTTAGTGCGCTGTCGTTTGTTTGGATTCGTTCGAGGCTTTGGCAAATGCTTGCTAAGATACGACGGCAAATTGGGAAACAGTGATGGTATAGCATCTTCCTTTAATTTAGGCTTAGCTCTATCGATTGAATGTTTTCGCCATTTATAAAATGATCAAATGTTCTTTCAATAAAATAATTTTCGAAGTGCAAGTCACAAACACCAACGTTGTTGGAAATTATATAATTATCCTTACGTGGGATTGCATTAATCCACTTCGTTCTCTTATTTGCATCTTTTGGAAATAAAAATACCGATCTTTTTTCTTCACAAGTTCTGAACACTATAAACAAACAAAAAAAAATACACCCACCTAAATTCAGATCGCCCTCATGGCGATTGTAACGCTACCTGGTGAAAGTATTTTCGTTAGGCGAAACTAAACAATAGTTCCGGATAGGAGATGAATCACTATGTAATCTAAACACTTTGCTTCAGCCATCCAGTTGACCCTATCATGGGTGTTGGCCAGCCTGTGATGGGCTCTAAGTGGCCACCGCCAGATACAGTATATCCCTCGAGAGATATTGCGGCTTAACCTACCTAACCTAACCTACGTGATTTAGATAATATACAGGCCAGCCTGTGATGGGCTCTAAGTGGCCACCGCCAGATACAGTATATCCCTCGAGAGATATCGCGGCTTAACCTACCTAACCTAACCTACGTGATTTAGATAATATATACAGTATTTTATTCCCCTTACTTTAATAATTCCAAAATAAAGGATTCTTTCGAAGTAGGCGATTTAGTTCTTTCCGGAACTACTTGTTTACTAAATTTCTCTAGTAAACAAGTAGCTCTGGAAAATCATGTTCCAGTTGCCATAACTCAGTTGCTACTGGAACACAATTATCACTTATGTACAAAAAGCTTTATGTTTTTCAGAATACTTAGTCCAAGTGAATTGAGAACAAACTCGCATTACAAAAGCCTAAAGACAAAATTGAAAAGGATAAAAACCCAGAGACAAAATTCATCTGTTCAAACTTCATAAGCCAAAAACACGTGTGTCTTTATTGTTATTACTATTATAATTGTTTTATAAATTTGCAGTCAATTTTTATGTATTAGAAAAAAAATGCGAGTTAACTTGGGTTATAATGCTTATAGAAGCAGAGACCAGAGGAATGCAATGGTAAATAGTGAAGAGTGATGACTGTTCTCTCTGTGCCAGGCTTTCTGCAATACGTTTACGTCACATGGACGCGGAATCGGATAGAAATACATCAGAAATTTTCCGAATTCGATTCTGATTCTATCTGGAATTTTAGTAATATTATATATAATACATGTAAATAGTGATGGAACCTATGTTGCGAAACATGCATTTTAAAGATAAGGTAAAGATTAAATTTTAAATACTATTACGAGTATGAGGTGTAAATTTATGTGCAGGACACTATCCCGTGAAGTAAAATGGCAATTTAACACTATTTACAAGTATTTAACTGTCAAATAATATAATTTAAAAATTTAATATCTGTCTTTTATAATAAACATAAACATTTTATATGCATTATATAGGTTTTGCTAACAGGACATTCCTATTACAAAGGAGAATCTTGATCCAGCTATATTTGATGTCGGGTTGCATCCAGTAACTATATTATAATGATTATTAACTCTATATAATTAATTAAAAAATACGTGTTATTTTAGCAAACTCATCATCTTTATTTTAAATAGATAAAATTGATTGCAAAGTTATAAAACAACCGATATAGCAGTAACCAGTGCCGTGCCTAAAAATTCGGCCACAGGTGTGTATCTGTTAGTTGGCCGCCCCTATTCAATCAATAAAACAAAAACTAGAAAATTAATAGCCATAATTGTTCAACTTTAAATAATTTCATTTATTATTTTATTAGTAATAATACATAACAGTCATAACAGATCATCTTAGAAATTATCGATATTAACACAATACGTAACAGCCATAACACAAACGAAGAACATTTTGGAAATTGTAATAAATTACAAAATTTTCGTTGCACATAACTATAATATTAAATAAAATCTGCAAAGAATGTACTAAGCGAAGAGATGCTGAAGAGCATGGGTAAAGATCCGATTATTTTTGCTCTTGCTAACCCTGATCCAGAAGTAAGGCCTGAATTTGCAAAATCCGTAAGGCCAGATGCAATAATCGCAACTGGTAGATCAGATTACAACAATCAAGTCAATAATGTAATGGGATTCTCCTATATATTTAGGGGAGCACTTGATGTACAGGCGACAACAATAAACAATGAAATGAAAATTGCAGCTGCAGATGCAATAGCAAAGCTTGCTGGAGAGCCAGTACCTGACGAGATATCCGCAGCTTATAGTGGGCGTAAAATGAGCTATGGATGTGAATAAAACTTCACTACATACAAAAATTAAATCTAATTAGATAACAAATAATATTTTCAAAAATAACATATTAATAGGAAAACACAGCAATTTACAAGAAATAAGTTTGATGTGCTTTATTAAGAGCAAATTCCTATATAAGATGGTGTAAATCAATTTCGGCTTGCATTTGTTTAATAATTTCTGAAAATGCTGGTTTGATGTTATCTGACACTGCGATACGAAGGTCTGGTTCCAAGTTTAATTTATTTCGATATTTAGTTTTAATACTCAGTGATCTAGCAGCTTGTAGAGTTTACAAACAATATATAAAAAATGTTTTCACTGTACCCCAAGGTATCGTCTCGCGTACCCCCTGGGGTATGCGTACCACACTTTGGAGACCGCTACTCTATGACTATAATTGATAAATTTGCTAGCCGTTCTTTTTTCATTGTTGCTCTTAAATAATTTTTGATTATCTTCAATTTGGAAAAAGAACATTGGCCAGATGATACAGAAACCGACAGAGTTAAAACAATCCTAAGTACAACAAATAAATTAGGAATGTGCTTCGAAGATTGTTTTTAAAAATATATTAAAACACGTTATATGGATGTGAAACAATGTTTTCTGCTTTTGTGTGTGTCATTACTGATAAAATTTTACGAAATAAATCCTGTCCATCAATATCGGATTTTTTTCTTTGCACAAATCAGTTAATTTCGGATGATCTTTGCATGATTCTAATATTTGCCTTCGCATAAAATATTAATTCAGTTTAGTTATTTCGTAAATTGACATTAGAATTGATTTTTATTTTTAATTTATCTTTTTCAAATGAATAGAATTTTCAAATTTACATATTAAAAGAAATAAATTTCCTTTTATTGGTTTTTAATTTTATTTTATATCTTGTTTTATGTTTTCGACATTCAGTCTGGCTGCCCATGTGCGATGCACGCTTTGCACTTATGGCAGGCCCGGCTATGGCAGTAACTATAATATTAATACACGATTATTTGTCCAATGTACACTTGGGCTTTTGTCTATGAGATTTTATCTTCTTAATCTTCTGTTTTTTATGGTTTGTCTTTGAAGTTGTATTCATACAAGTCCATGCCCTTGATTAATTTATCCGATAGTTTCTTTTGTCAACAGATGATGCCGTTTTCCATTCAATTAGAATAAATAACGGGGTGAAACAAGCCCTTCCAAGGCTGCCCATCCCTGCGGAGAGGTCAGCTGGATTGTAGAGGACGGCGATCGACGGCCCGAGCCCGGTCCCCATGATAAACATTTTCGAGGGATGGGACCACAGACTTGAACTCGAGTCCTCCAGAATGGGAAGCCGAAGCGTTTCCATGCGGCCAATTCGGCCGACACTTATCTGTTAAACTACGTTTAGATGGTGGTACTTTTCATGCAACAAGATGTATGCAACTAGGCGCATGCTTCAAAATCTGTTGCAATATTAGGCGCAAGAAGGCGCATGTGTTCCCCATCCTAGTTGGGTTACATGTGCAACATCTTGTTGTTTTGATTATTTTTAAGCTTTTTTCACAAATTTTTTTTGCTTTATGGATTGGGATGTGAAGAAAACGCTTCAATATACTGAAGAAGAAAACTTTATCGTCGTCAAGTCATTCTAGTAAAATTTGTGAAAAGACTGGAACTATCTATCCTGATTTGGTTCAAAATACTGTTATTAGCGCTTCGAGAAAGATTTGCGAGTTTCTTTTCCTTCCATCATTTGAAATAATAATAGCTGCCGCTAAAGTGGCAGCGTACAACTCTCTACGTGTCGGAATTTTCTTCAATATGTCTTGTGTGTGTGAACATGAAGGGGCAAGCTGCATGCCTTAAGGCGGATTCCCACTTGAGCTGCGCCACCGCAGGCTGATGAGTCACAAACGCCGATATGCCCGGTATTCATTCCCATTCAATAATTCAATTAAGCGTTTACAGTAAACAATTGACGACGACAGCCAATAGTCGGTAAGAATAGGAATACGTCAACCACCAATCATTGCTATTCGCTTAATACTAAGCACTTTTCTGATTGGCTAATCTCTGTAACTAGTCGCTATATAGAAGTGCAGACGTTGGGAGCTAGCAACGTCTACGTTTCTAACAAGTGGCCGCAAGGTCAAGTTCCGTTGCTATGGAAACGAGCTCCTATCTGTGTTTGCTGCAGACTACACCTCAAGTGGGAACCCACCTTTATGCGGCTGTTGCGCATTGAGGCATGCGTCATTCTACATACATTGCATGCAGAGAGGAATCGTCTAAAGGTAGCTTAAGTAATACAATGTGTCTATGGCCTATACTGGCTTTCTTAAGTGCTGCCACAACAGCATTTAAATGCAGCTCTAATACAATCCCTATTTTCGTCAAATGCGGATACTCTGAAATAAATTAATTTATCCTTTTCATATTCATTATTTTTAAGCTATCAAAACATGTAATAATTTCTTTGGTTAATATTGTTTATAGTTTCATTTGGGACAAATGTATTAGTTATTACGAAATGTTATTACCCTTCTGAAAATTTATATTTTTAAAATCAAATATATAGCATTTGCACATTTATTTCAATCTTTTGCAAATATATTTAACCCATTTGTATATTTATTTAACCCATTTTCAAATATATATAATCCTTTTACAAATATATATTTAAACTTTTTACAAATTTATTTACACCTATACAGGAGGCGGCGTCAAAATCAGGTATAAAATAGAATACGGGAAAAGCATAATTAAAAAGTACGGAAAGGATCATTTTGAGGGGCTAAACAATGGACCACGAGGGACCAGGCCAAAACTACTTAATTCCGATGTCCTTCGCCTAATATATAGTAGCAGCAATTGAGAAAGAGCCTGGAATGATCTTATGAAAATCAGAGAAAAGCTTCTTGAACATGAAATTAAGTATGTCTTCCATAAGAAAGGATTGGGCCAATTACATTATGGACATATTTCTTTTATCATCAGCTGCAAATACTAGCCAACCACTGCACTAAATTTAATACTGTATATATTAATACCCGTATATATTTTTTTCATAAAAATTTGTATTAATTTGAAAATATCAATAAATTTATTTTCATATATCAATATTATACTCGTTTATTCACTATTTTTTCTCTACCATTTTGTTAAAATGTTCGTAGTCGAAAGTTTGAATGTACATGCAAAAGGTTTAAATAAATTTGCAAAAAGTTTAAACAAATTCGCACCAGTTTGAATGTATTTGCAAAAGGATTAAATCAGTTGGTAAAAGGTTGAAAAAAATTTACAAATGCTATAGATTATATTTAATTTTACCAAAAATACCAGATTGTTTACGTACTTTAAATTGATCAATGAATCAATAAAAAAATTGTATCAATGAAATGTATCAATGAAAAATTGATCTGCCAGTGTATCAGGTCTCTAGCGTTAGAGAGCATCTGGGTCATTTAAAGGCACAATTATGAGCCTTCTCTCCCCACATCTTTTAAGCACTGAAAAATCTGTTAACCATACAGTAATTACTAGAATTACGTTCACTTCAGATGATATACAGTGGATTCCGCTTAATTGGGACACGATGGGACTAATCCATTTTGTCCCAATTAAACGAAGTAATAATAAATTCTAAGATAAAATATGTAATTCGTAGGAAAATAAATAATACCTAATTATTATTTTTTTACCTATTTTAATGATTTATTAAAATAGGTACCTAATTATTAATTTTTTACAGATCTCCTCTGACGACTTCAACGCTAGGCCGCTAATATTCACGCCTCACCTGCTAACTATAGAAATCCCTTGATCTAATGCTTCTTCGACTTCTGGATCCTTTCCATCACGCTTTCTTTTCCAATTCCTGGAATTTCTTTCTGTAATGCCCACTCCTAACGCAGTTGATTTTTTTGTATAAAACGTGCTATGGTAGATTTTGGTATACCAGTTATATCGGGAGTCTACGATAGCTTGTATTAAATGGCTGGCTTTTAATTTTATCCAGCCAAGCAATTTTACTCGAAAGTGTAAAATCATTTCTTGGCATCTTGGCAAAGATTTAAAAATTTTAAATAAAATAGACACTGTAAATGAATATCACTAGGTAAAGGTAGACTCTTAAGTAGATGCACACTTGCCAGACTCTCAATAGATAACTGATTCTCATCACACTAGTGTTACATAACAATACTGTATTCGGATTATTTATCAACGATGATATTTACTTATAATTTTACTAAAGAATGGATGTTAATATTAGTGCGGCAACAGTGTGTCGACGACGTATATGTAATAGGACACGAAGAAACGACCCGCTCCATTGTGTTAGTCTGTATTGTCTCGTAGAAAATTTAATCTGAAAAATTACCAGTAGAATAAAATGTTGTTATAATTTTTATATAAGGATTTTTTTAAGAAAGCACACAGCAAGTATTAGTGTATGTAGTGTTACCATACTTTCGAAAAATTCCTTATATATATCAAAAATTGAAAATTCCTTTTCTGCTATAGTCCCAATTAAGCGTTTAAATTATGTATTAGTTTGGTTTTCGTTCTTTGAGATTTGTCTCAATTAAGCGGAATCCACTGTACTTGATACATTTAACTAAATTTTCGTATTCATAAACTAATTTTTGTAAATATGAAGAGACGTAGCCGATTATTTATAGTTGACACCTACCATCGTTGCATTAATCAAATTTCTGCATGTTGTAATATTTTTTTAAAAATACATTCAAATGTATAGACATTCATGTAAGACCTATAGTTTAATTGAGTTTTTTATGGTGTCTAATCAGTCAGTGAAAGCGTATTTGCTTCCATCTGAAGACCTGGTTCAACAGGAGCCTCCAATTCGTTTTTTTCAGAAGTCTGGGAAAAGATAGTTGAACCTTTCTCCTCCTGCTGACGGCTGATCCCTTATGGGGAAGTATCCGTGGGTGTACTACCCCACCTTTTAATATTTGATAAATGGAAAGCGGATGAAACTACACTGAAAAAAATTTTCTAATACTTAAAAAGCTCATCCTATTGTCATAGATTGTCGTTTTTATAACCTGTGTGTGAATAAAAACTTCTAATACAGAAAAATACCAGTATTAATACAAAAATATTGGTTTGTCTTATTACCAATTTACCAAAACTCATGAAGTTATATTCATTTAAATTATACCGAGATATCTTGCTAGGAACGCTTTTAGCAATGGCTACTTTATCACTCACCATAGACTGACTACCATCCGTTATGGTATAAAGGTTGGAAGATATGTTTCAACGACTGGATCGAACAGTCACAATAAAGAAATGATTGCTTTATTGTGGCAATTTGAGCAACTATTCGTGAAGTGGGCAATAAATTTGTTTTCTCACGTATACCGTATAAATTTTTTATTCATACATTTGTTTTTTTAATAAAATTAATTTAAAAATTATAATTAAAATGACAGTGGAATATTAAGTAGATACCATCTAATCAAATTAAAATGCTTATCTGCGAATTTCTACTTTCGTGAGCGTACAATATTAGGAAAATATTCATTAATTTTACAAATTAATATATAGTTTACACCAGCTTGGAGATTAATTTGTACAATTGCAGATGCAAAAATATTTTCACCAGAACAGTTGATCTAGTGTCAATTCGTATCGTAATTAGGTTTCCAAAAAAATGCGATGTAAATCGGGATACTATTTTCCTAGTCTTTTGCAACAAGAGAACGTTTTTGGACATATAGTATTTGAACTTTAGTAATTAAATGGAAAATTTTTCATTTAATACACTATTACGAAAATACGAGTAAATCTAAAAATTAGCCAATTTTTATTTCTGTTCGTATTTTATTTCAGCTATTTGTAGATCCATTCATTAATTTTTTATACAAAACATTAAATTATTGTCCATAACCTTAGTGAAATTCGATCAGTATTTACAAAATCGATCTGTTGGGTATATAAAGTATTTTGTATGTAAATACTATAGTCTCTCTTCTGTTCTGTAATATACATTGGATTTCAATCTTATCACAGAAATGAACGAGTTTTCTTTTAGTTAAAACTCCATATTGCACATGGTATATATTTTATCCGGTGGAGACGACTTGCAGATTCCACCAGAGGCCGGTCAACATTTATAATGGGATTATGCAGAAAGCTTTAAGGATGGGAAAATGATTTATAACTTTTGAATCCAATAATAAATGAACGAACTACATATACTGTGCATGCTTGTATAAGTTGTATATTGCATATACTAGAGCAGTGTTTCCCAAAGTGTGGTACGCGTACCCCCAGGGGTACGGGATATAAAGTATGGGGGTGGGGGTATGCACTGCACCGTGCTTAGCATCTTCTATTTCATCTTCATATAACTGGCGAAAACGCTTACGACTTGTAGAAGCAGCCATAGCGAACTCCGAAAACAAAACCGTAACTAGTCGCGTGGATGCCGACTAGGCGCCACTCGATTTTTTAAAATTAAAATATTTATCGAAGCGTAAATTTTTATTGCACATACACAAAAACATATTAATTTAGGAATACACAATAATTTTATTTTTCGTTTATTATTATTTTGTGTATGTACCAAAAAAAGAAAAATAAATATATTTTGATTGTTATTAAAATACATCCATTTTTTGACGAGGGGGTACTCAGCGTTACGAAAATTATAGAAGGGGTACACATATGTCAAAAATTTGGGAAACACTGTACTAGAGCAATATTTACATTTCGCACTACAGTAAACTCTCTCTTATCCAAACTTATGGAACTGAATCTTAGATTGGATAAAAAGTATATATATTATATATATTATTACTATTAAACAATAACTATTTGTCTTTTCGATTTAAATTCGGTGTTTTGAAGCAAAATTACGCCAATTTTAATCAGAATTATATCAATCTGCTCGATATATCTTATAATAGATTTAAGGCTATTTTTCTTTTCCGAATAATTTATTCTTCTCTCATAACTCGACCAAAACGTGGCCGGTTAGAGAGACCGGATGAGAGAATGTATTGTACAGAATTTAATGAGGTTTATAGAAATAGGCGCTCCTCAATTTAATAAAATTAATATTACTAGTAAAGTTATGTACATCGAATTTATACATATAAAATATTATATAAATTATGTTAAAATTAAAAAAACACGTGTAGTGTATATATATATATATAAGATAGGAAATACGATGCGCATGTACAATTTATATTACAATAATTAACTGCAACATAGCAACATTATTTTATTGCTGTTAACTCTCATTATGACATTATCCTAATCACCATTGCGATACTACTGCCTAAAATTATAATACAATAACATATACTAAATTATATAAATGATTTTTCCCAATGCCAAAATTTATTGGATTGAATTTGTATAAATCTGATTTTTTTTTTTTGGTCAACAATATCGCCACTTCACTTCTACTCAGAGTACTAAGTGACCTGGCGAAACAAGGCGTCCCACATGCTGCCCACCCTTGCGAAGGTCAACCAGATTAGGGAGAATAGGGTCACTGGGCATGAACTATAAATAAATTTTCAAAGAAGTGGGACCTGAAAATCAAATCAGTTCTTTACGATGGTAAGCCAAAACATTTCGACGTGGCAATTCGGCCAACAAAACGGAGTTACTGTATATGATTAAAATTCATTTAAATAATTAAAATTTTATACTTTCAAATTCAAAAATTTTAAATCTAAATTTATTAAAATGAATAATGTCAAAAAAACTGAAAACATTAGCATGGTAAATATATTCATAAAAAATAATGGATTCTTATTTACAAATGGTATATACTCATTAGAAATATACACCAAACAAAGTAGTTTCTTCTTAATTTAATCTGGAGGGATTTTCAACACACATCATATTACATATATTTGAAATTCCTACACACATACGAAAATTTTGTAATATTGACATAACAGTAACTGATCTCTGATCTATACATTATAGTATATTTATAATCATACTATAGGCAATTCTAATTTCCTAAAAACATTTATTTGTTTCATATTCTTATTTCACAAATATTTACAGATAATACTATCTAAAAATTTATGAGAATTTTTGATGAACAATTTTATGATTAAAAAAATTATTGTAAATAAATCATATGCCTATGAAAATAGGCACAATAAAATAGCAAAACAGCAATATTGCATATGTTAGATTGTATTTCACATTATGAGTTTTAAATAATTCATTTTATAAATTACTGAACAATAACGAATATCAGAGAATATTAAACATTAAAAATCATCATCTATGTTACTGGAATTAAATTGACGGAAAAAATGTTTCCCAAATTCATAAGTACTTATCATAATTGCACATGCAGGAGCCACTTTTACAACACGAGGAACTATACCTAAAAAATAATAAAAATTTTTTAAAATTAAATAATTATGCTTAATAATTTTAACATGTTTATAAATACAGTAAAACCTCGATTTTACGGACTATAAGGGGCAAGACTAATCCGTAAAATCGGAAAGTCCGTAAAATCGAAGTAAAATTTTTTTATAAAACATTAATTAGCATTTTCAACTTACCTATACTAATTAATATGACTTATGACAAAGTGTATTATTTTACATAGAGTATTTTAAATTAAATTAAATTACCTACATACATGCACAGTATGTTACATGTAGGTAAGTTGTTAAAATAAAAATGATCATTATGCAATAAATGAGTGCGTTATTTTACACGCAATACAATAATACTGTACAGTACTTACTTGTACTTAGTCCCTTTCAACTTCAAGTACAGTACTGTAGACAGTTTATGCAAATATTGTATTATTATTATTTTATTTTATTTTTTGAGATGGTGTCCGTAAAATCGAGGTCTGTAAAGTCGAGGTTTTACTGTATTCAGTATATTAAATACTATCAATACTAAAATATAACAACTAAATAATTTATAAAATCTTCCACTTACAAAATAGAAATATACTTAAATGACAAGCTCTAGGTTCAAAATATCATTTTGTAATTTTTTTTGTTCCAAAACTGTACTATATTCTAATTTTTAATGCTGAGAATGAATTTATCAAGTCAAAAGTACTTCAATAAATAATAATAAAGCATTTTCCACTTTGAACCTAGAGCTCATCCATCATTTAAGTATATTTCTATAACAACTAATTTTGGAATCCCAATAAATGAAAAAATATTAAAATTGGAAAAAGTTATTTTAAAGGCTTATAAAAAAAATTACAATATTTATTATTGAAGAATTCTGAATATTTGCTACATCTCTTATCTTTGTGAAGGGAGAAATTTTTGTTAATATTTAAACCAGAAAGAAAAAAAAATTTTTTTATGTTAAATATATATATGATTAGTAAAGAAGGTAAGAATTTTGATATATAATATTCAATGATAAACACATGGCATCATTCATAACTAAAACTCTATTTTTATTGATATAAGAATGGCATCCAGCATTTGTAAGTAACAATTTATTTTAACAAAGAATTTTGATATATAATATTCAATGATAAACACATGGCATCATTCATAACTAAAACTCTCCTATTTTTATTGATATAAGAATGGCATCCAGCATTTGTAAGTTACAATTTATTTTAACAGAAATATTTTCAGTAAATCTATCAGTAAGTATTAACTGTCAATATGTTATTCTTAAATAATTCCAAAATATAATTTTAATATATTTGAAATGAATGCAGTTTGCAATTTAAATTTTTTAAAAATAAATTTTAATTATTATTTTCATAATGATA
>AYEL01075308.1:0-22741 GCA_000484575.1 Olivierus martensii | reverse complement strand
TTAAATTTTTTAAAAATAAATTTTAATTATTATTTTCATAATGATATCTTTATATTAAAAGTTAAAGTATTTGAAATTATTTTGAAAAGTGTATTCAAAAATTTAATTTCTGAAAATGAATATGAAAGGTCATGATTCATTAAAATATGGGCTTTTATAATCATTTTCATGAATTAAATTTTTTATAGCTGAATCTTTTGAGAGAACTGTTATTGTTATGATGTGTTGTTTTATTTATAAAGTAGCCTTTTACATAACATTGGTTACTATTTACTAATTTTAGTTACTTTTTTTACAGAGACTTTCACATACCATTTCTATAAACATTATATTTAGCATTACAGAATTTCCTAATCCAATCTAGCATGAAATGAAAGTGAATCACAAACAATTCATCAAAAGCTCTAGTTTTCTTAACCAATGATTATTAGTTCATTGCACTTCAAAGTCTGCTAAACAATATTTATCAAAAAAGATTAGTTAGTTTTAATTTTCAAGCTTTTTCTTAGTACAGTGGTGCCTCGCAATTCGACACTAAAAGTCACCGAAATCATGTCATGTTAATATTCTAATATATATATACAGTGGTGCCTCGCAATTCATCACTAATCCGTCGCCGAACCAAATTGCGGGACAATATTTCCCATATAAGATTATGTAAAATAGATTAGTTAGTTATCGGTTCCCATTCCACTCTCCTAACAGGTGACGTGAGAGAATTACACTATATTATTTTACTTTATTGTGTGTGTTTTACTATTGTGTAACACACTAAATTATAAAATTCATTATTTTATACACAATGCACAATTTATTAGCCCTTGGATGTTGGAACAAAGTCTTCCAGCAGATATCCTAGCACCCATAATCTTCTCTCGGTTATAAAACGTTGCCACAGTTGTCCTAGGAACCCCATACTCAAGTTACATTTTAATTATTCTACCTTTCTGCACTTTATCTACAATTTTTTTCTTCATCTCTTTGCTCAATCGAGTGTTCTTCTTTTCAGAATTAGTCCTCTGGTCAGTTCTCTTTGAACTCATCCTTGCATTTCACTCAAAAAAATAATATTAATTACAAATTTTTTACTTTCTGAAAAATGTAGAATTGAAAATCAACACAAACAACATGGGTAAACACCGAAGTAGCCCAAAAAGAATTAACAAATAGCAAATGACATCATACAATTTCATGCAGGTGTATACGTCAACCCACAAAACTCAAATGTCGAATTGCGAGACCATTGAATTGCGAGGCACCACTATATCAGTTTGTGATCATGAATTTTTGAAACTCAAGTCCAGCAGAGTGGTATATATATATATAAAACATTATTTACTAAAGTCTAACAATTAACAAGAACAATTGTGGTCATGCATTTTTTTAATATATTGTAATATATCGTATGAAATCTGATTTTTTTAAAATTAAAATTTCATAAAATGTAGTTTATATTCAGGTCAATATATATATTTATTTATTTTCAGAATTTATAATTTAACATAATTTAATTATAAGTCAAAATTAAATTTTTACAATAATTATTAATTTTTGATATATCATCCCAATAGAGAATTCTTGAACTGGAAAAATTTTTAACTTTCATATTTTTATTTTATTATTTCACTTAAATTATAAAATTTTATTAATCAAAAAGGAAAAAATACTTTATTTATATTTCAGAAATCAAATAACCTGATGGCTGAGAAATATTCAAACACAAGAAAAATAGTTCAAATTGAAGATTTTAAACTATTGATTTTAATCAGAATTTGCACAATGATTTTATTCTATTAAACTTTTATAAATCTTTTTTGTACAAGATAAATTATAATTCTGATTTTCTTCTTCTTTGAAAAGTTAAAAACTGATTATATAGCTTATTTCTACAATTTTATTTAGAGTTGTAAAGTAAACGCAAATGCGTGCATACACATTTAAATAAAATAATACATAATAGTTTTTAAATTAGAAATATATTGGAATTTTTCCAAAAATAAGCATTGTCAAAATATAATTAATGTTTAATATTGAAAAAGAATAAATACAAGATATCTATGAAATAATTATCTATATACAGTAGAGTCCCAATTATCTGAACTATTGCTGCCAAAGAAATAGTCTTAATTTGTCATTACAGGAATTTCAAATCAATGTTGGCTTCAGTTACTGTGTGGTTGTTTTGGTTATTATTTACAAATCATTTCCTAAATTAATTCCTTTTTTTTACTTCATACTTTAAAATACAGTAGTAACATCATATACAATAATTTAATTATATGTCTAATTACATTTTTTTTGTATAAATTAGATATTCTCATATATATTTGATTAGAACTATTTGATTAACCATTTTGATTCAAATTAGTTCAGATAAATAATACTCTACTATATACAAATACAGGTAATCCTCAACTTATGACCACTTGTAGTTATGACAGCAATGCCAGCGAAAAAAATTCCACAATTGGTCAATGCAATACCAGGATTTAAGCCCTGGACTCAGTAGTATGATATACAGAAATCATCATTTTGCGGTGTGTGTTTTTCTTGTAGTTTTGTGTTTGTTATATTTATTAAGATAATGTACAGTGTCCTAATAAAAATAGTACACAATCCATAGTATATCGAACCATTGGATCACATATGTAATTGCATTAATCAGTGATATCACTGTCACAAGTATAAGTGGTAATAAGTAGAGGGTTTAAGACCACCTATCACCTACTTGTACAAAGAAAAAATCCAGTTCTACCTAGGCATTTCTGGTACATAATTAAAATAAATGATCAGTAATTCACAAGCACTCTAAATAGGCTTACCAGATGTTTCGTTTTGACCGGGATTGTCCTGGTTTGATGATGTGGTCCCAGCATCCCGGCCAGTTTGTCATTTTGTCCCGGTTATTTGGTAAAATTTTAAAAGTGCCGAATATACAAGAAGTAAATATAGTGCAGCCTTGGGTAAAACGATGATTTGGCAACTAAAATATCCCCTGTTACACTCACTGTTGCCAATCTAAATTAATTTTTTATCTAGATCTAAGGCTGTGGTTCGATATTCCACGAACTACACTAACTAAACCTTCACAGTTTTCTTGGTTGATGTCACAGTTTCGTTTGAATAAAAAACCAGTTCAGTGAGCCAGGTCACATGATTTAAGATGGAGGCATTCATAAATGTTTTAGCAGAATTATCCACAAGTTTAATTGTTAATGAAGTAAATGATACAAGAAATGATGATTATATTGATGTATTGAAGTATGCTGCACATTTGAACTTTGCCCCACTGCGCAAGCAATTAAAGTCAACCTTACTTGTGAGATAGTTTAGATCGTGTGAACTCAGTGCGATCCAATCTGATGTTAGTTGGAATAAAGAACCACAAAAGTGAGGAAACACAGTAATATCAAACCACAGCCTTAGTACTTTTAATGTTGTCTAGACATTTTCCCAAAAATTTATAGCATGTGGCCTATGAGATATATTTTTATTTCATTTTTTAGATATATTGTTTCAATTAGAATTGGCAAAATTGGAACTTACACCGGCCATGTCATTGTTGCATATGTCCTATCTTAGTTGAGTTTAAATTGCGAGTCGGCATTTGCAATTATTTTGTACTGTACATTAAGTTAATTAGCCTTTTCAATCATAGGTACTTATCCTAGTAGGCTTTATTTTCTGTTGTGTTTTCTCAAAATTGTCCCGGTTAGAGAAAAAAAAATTATTGTAAGTCTAACTCTAAATAAAATTGTAGAAATAAGCTATATAATCATTTTTTAATTTTTCAAAGAACAAAACTAATCAGAATTAAAATTTATCTTGTACAAAAAAAATTTATAAAAGTTTAATAGAATGAAATCATTGTACAAATTCTGATGAAAATCAATTTAATAAGGATTAATAATTTAAATATTTATCTAACTCAATATTCAACTTACCAGTAAACAATGCTTTAAATCCTCTTTTCTGGTATAAAGTTACTAATCGATGATAAGTTGAATTCTTTGTGAGTTTTGATTTAACTGAAATAATTTTTTCTTTTAAAAAAAATTTAAAATCAAAATTATTATTTATTATCTATTAAATTTATAAATACAAAAACGGATATTGAATTTATACTAAATACATATATAGTATATATTTGTTTGTTGATTTTAAATATATCACTGGTATGAGTATCATAATGCTGTGAAAATATAAATTAAGCAATACTAAGGAGGAACTTCCATTTGAAATCAAGAAATTATAATTCGAAACTAGCACTATTTTAAAGTGGAAAAACAGACAAATCACCATAGTGCTTTCGACTTTATTAAGTCATCTTGGAGGATGATGAAAAAGATCATTTGGAGGATGACTTAAAAAAGCGCTACAGTGATTTGTCTGTTTTTCCACTTTAAAATAGTGCTAGTTTCGAATTATAATTTCTAAATTAAGCAATCACTACATTCCATTTAGCTGCAGATATTTTTGATAATTCAAAGAGTTTTTATTAAATTATCTTTTAAAAATTATTTCACACTTATGTAAAATTCAGATTATATAAAAAAACATCTTGGTCTTAATTATTTATGTAAACTGGGGAAAATCTTGGAAGAGAAGATAAAATTTGATCATTACATACTAGAAAAATATCAAATTATTCACACAATATTTGGCAAAACTTGAATTTATGCCATTTAATTCTGTCATTAGATGTTGAACATCTTCACATTATGATCATCTTCATATAACAGGTATCAAATTATGGCATTAGAAAATTATTATTAAATGCAAGATTTCTTCCATTTATATAAATCTGGCTTCTATAAATTAGATTATATAAAAAATTTTGACAAAATATATTTTGAAAATCATATTTATAATCTAGTGTGCAGTTCAATACTGTGAAGAATTGATACAGGCCTCACCTAATTAATTTATTTTTCTTTCTTATTTCTATTATTTTGGGTATAATATTTATATTGCAGATTAAATTATTTTTAATCCTTCAGACCTTAAAATTAGGAAGTGTTTTACAAAACAGAAATACTGTCTTCCAACAAAACTCACTAGATAACACTCTCTAATTTAAACAGATATCACTGAATCCAAATACAGATATATCTCACTTTACAGCACTTCAAAATAATATAGCATTTTTCAATTATATTCATGTTTTTGGCATTTACCTTGTTCTTAATCTTCTAGCATCCATATTATGCACTTTAGAAAGCTGAATTAATTATTCATAGATTTACTTTATATCAAAAAGATAATTATCTGCAATAATCATAAAATAATACTTAAAATAGGTATATAATGCACAGATCAAATAAATTATGCAAAAATCATACATTTTATTGCAATTTTAAGTAATTTCATTATTCTGGCTTCTGCTAAGTTATTTACATTAAATGCTATAATATTGAAATGTATTATGATGCAGTTTATGTAAGCAAATCAAAAATAACTCCAATTTGTATAGCCCATGCAGTGCTTCATCAGAACAACAATGACATCTATGGCATATATTATTTTATATGTCAGACATCATTGCTAGAGTATGTGAATGGATAGTTTGCTCACAATTAGTTACCATAAGCAAAAGACAAAAATATTTTAAGATTAGTAATACTGTACTATAACATTTTTATTTAATTAATAAATGATAGTGTAAATGTACTAGCAAATGAAAAAAACACTGATTCATTTTACAGCAGTGGACTGGAATGACCGAATTAAATATTAATGAGGAATGCATGTATCTAATTTCACAGAAAAAGGATTATAAAAGGTTGTAAAGAGAATGATACAAATTACTTATGCATTTATAAACTAAAAATGAAACTGTTTCATGAAATCAGCTGATATTTGGAATTTGTAAAAGTTAAGCTGCTGTCAGTTAGAATTGTGATGAGATTAGGGTTATAAGCTATAAATTTCATCTAGTTTATTTGTTATTGCATATATCCACAGTGGCCAAATTGCAGCATGAAAGTCAATAGTTAACATGAAGCAAATACCTATTTAATTTTAAAAAATAATATATTTGTAATTTATTCATTTATTATAAAAAGTAATATGCAGATATACAAAATAAAAATGTATGTAAAATGTATAATAAACAATTTGTGAAACCAATATTATGATTACTTGAAAAAACTGATGAAGATTTCATTGACTCAGAAAGAACCCTAAGTGGCTCATAGTGACATGAAGTTTGGCCATCTTTGGTATATATCATATTAGTATAGTTTTACTCATAATTTAAATAAAAGATAACCTATGCAAAAAAAATCTATAAAATGCAAATGAATTTAAAACTGAGCAACAATAAAGCATGATCCAATTCAGAAATATCATCTAAGAATACATTTTTTTCACAGTCAAATCTGAATTGTTTTCAAAATATATAATTTTATAGGATATTAAAAAATTTTTTTCTTGAAATTTTTTTTGGAAATTTATTTTCTCAGGATAATTAAATAGTTTCCTGAAATGCTATTAAAAATTAAAACATCTTTTTATGTTAGATTTCTGTAAAACTAATATTTTATAAAGTAATCCTGATTTTTCTGTACCCTGACTTATGTATTGACTTACATAAGATTTCGTATTACACAATCTATATTATTAATATATAACCCTAGATGTATAGAGTTATACTAGGGGTGGCAAATCTTTTTAAGGGTGCATGCCAAAATTGGTTAAATTTTTGTAAATACTGCCCCTTGCATGCTGATCCAAAGGTTAATTTAATAAAAATAATATATCGATTCCAAGTTTTGCATACCAAAAAGTTTGCTAATGTGACAGGTTGGACATGCATGCCATAGGTTTTCTATCTTATAAGCTCTACAGTATCCTATACTCTGTCACAAAGACGTAAGAATAAAAATACAGTGGACTCTTGATTTTATAAACTTGTAGGATCTCCAAAAAAGTTTGAAAATAAGAAAGCACATAAGTTATATGGTAAAGTAATCACTTACCATCTTGGAGGATCTGAATTTAATTTAGAGTCCCACTTCTTTTTTTCAGAAGAAATCAAACTCCAGGACTGGCTCATTAATAAACTAATCTAATAAGCTCCTTAATTATATGTATATATGATAAAATTAGAAGAAAAATATTTGTATCTTTGTGTTGTAGCTTTATCTGCTACATTCAGTATATTTTTGTTTTTAGTCAGAGAATCTTTACATAAATTGGAATTGTCTGAATATCTAAAAAAAATTTGATTCACGATTCTTTAAAGTTTTCTACAATCACACAAATATCTGAAAATGTCATGTCTGTTATATTTTTTATTCTAAACTTTTGCAGCAAATTCATAGTGTGATATGACCTTATATATTAATATTGAAAAACTAATAATACTCTACTTTATTTAAATTTAGGCTACAATTAATCCATCTAAAAATTAACAATAACAACTGTTACCTAAAATAAAAATTTTGCAGAGCTAGAATCAAAATTCTAAAACTAAATTAACTTTAGTTTTAATTTAGCCATCAAATTACAGAAGGCATTTTCAGATCCCATCCATCATAGGCTGACTGTCATAATGAAGGAGCCAACTAAAATGTTGAAGAATAAGGCTGAATGGCTTCATGGAAAAAGTATGGAGCCCAGAATTGAATCCAATTCCTCCAAGGTAGTAAATGCAACTGCTTTACCAGATGGCCTTTTAGTCAACTTTTTGAATATATTGCTATATTCTTGCTAACTTGCTATATTTATTTTGGGTTTCTATTTGGCTTGTTATTTAACATTTGTGATCTCATTGATTATACTCAATTCCCTAAAACTGGAATTAAGTTAATGTAAATTTCTAATCTCTTCCTTTTTTGACAAAAGCTTCACAAATGAGAATTTTCCATTTTCTTAAGAATAAAATTCTCTATGATATACATTCAATATAAAAGTTAATATAGTATCTGACTAAAACAAGTTCTATTCTATAATATTGGTATTCAATATTTTAATGGTGAATCTTCCTCTTTTAAAAATAAAAAAGGAATATAAAAATTTTTGTTTTAAAAATGATTTGATGGAAACATTTAAATATTTGCCAACAAAAAAATTCTAGAAATGTTTATAATACTATAATTTCACTTTTCACTTTCTTCTTATATATAATTAATCGAATAATCTGATAGCTCAAACACATGAAAAACAAAAAATTTAATTTTTATTTCCGTAGAACTTTTGGCTTAACGAAGCCATCATCAGCAGTTGTTTTTTCGAATAAGAATAATCATTAAATACCTCGGTATTCTAATGATTATTCTTATTCGAAAAACAACCGCTGATGATGGCTTCGTTAAGCCGAAAGTTCTACGGAAACAAAAATTTAATTTTTTGTTTTTCACGTGTTTGAGCTGTCAGATTATTCGATTAATTCTATATATTAAATTTAATTTAAAATAGGTATAAATTTTACCTTGATGAGCCTCAATCTCTCCCAATTCTATTTGACGATGAGTCTTTATTACATCAAATGGGAGTGTTAAAATTGCAGCAATCTGAAAAATTATTATAAAATCAATATCACTTGAATTTTTATCATTTTAATAAATGATGCAATAAAAATTTATACACTAAAAATTAGATCTGTTATTTAACCTGGCCATGGGCAATTTTGGAAACCAATTCATACATTAATTTCTAGATATTATAAGATTTTGTTCTTTAAAATTTGTAAGTACAGACAGTCCTTGAATTATAATGGGGTATAGGTTATTATGGGTGGATTCTGCTATTATAAGTCTGAATGATCAGAAGTTAAAAATGCTCATAATTTATGGATTTTCACTTCTAATATTTATGGGACACTATATATTATTTTAATAAACAAAAAAACTAAACTACACAAATCAGACAAAAAAAGTTATTGCTTTCTTTGATTACACATTAGACTCCTTCTTATCCTATACTGCTTAAACTAGCTTCACTTTTATCAAGATTTTCCTGAGAATGAGAACAATGTATTGTATTGATATAATTCTTATGAAAAAATGTCATGAATTTGTTTATAAAAATTCAAATCAAAAAGATAAATGAAAATTTAAGTAAATGTTTAATAAATATTTATATACAAAAAATGCATATATATAAATAACCCATAAGATCAAGCACTATAGCAGGAATAACTTAACAGCAATTTATTTCCTTTTCTATAAAAATTCTTTCAGCTTTATTTAAGCCATCATCAATTACACATATTACTATACAAAAGAAAAATGTTCTAAACTTTACAATTCAAATGTGAATAATCAAATTCTTTCAGCTTTATTTAAGCCATCATCAATTACACATATTACTATACAAAAGAAAAAAGAAATGTTCTAAACTTTACAATTCAAATGTGAATCTCATATATTCTGAAGTTCATAATTTTTGCTACACTATTACTCAATATTTATAATTGCACCACTTAAACTGGTAATAATTTATCATTAACTTAACATTCAATTATTAATAAATCAAAAATAAAAATAAATTAAATATAACAACAGTAATATAATTAATATCAGATGTCCTTATTGCAATGCATAAAATAACTAGTCAATAACAGTAACTGACATGCACATTACCAAGTATGGTCTTTGTCCCATGAATATATTATACACATAACTCTTGATTACTAAGCTTCAAATTACATAGTTTCAAAATTACAAAATTTGTATCTTTGTAGATTTTGTTACTGTTATACATGGTTTGCATGCAATTTCTAAAATCTTTGTAAGTAGAACAAAAGGAACATCTGAGTTTTTTCCCCTCTGCAAATGAGAAGTGGGTGAAAACTTCCAGAAATTGACCATCAACACACAAAAGGAGGTGTAGTATCCTTTAATAAAACAGATAACAAAATGATAACTAATAGAATTAAATTTATTTACACTATTCTACATAATCATTAGATAATGGAATGAACAAGCACATGTGTACACAAACCACAAGAGAAATGACTAGAAGTTTCCACATGGTAACAAACATGAGCAACTTCTGGCAGATGAGTCAAAGCACTTTTGCCAGTTCAATTGTGCAAAAGATACTAGAGAGGGAAATGTAGCCAGAGAAGTTACAGTAATTCTACAAAATTGACCAAGTAATGTCAATCAAAACTGGCCAGCAGGTTTTGGCCAAGACTACATCCACAACTGTTTTCTGTTTACACTTTGTCATTTTTTAAATTTTACACATTCTATTTCTTAAATATTTATGAGCCTAAAGCACATCCATTAGGATCTGTACAAAAAAGTAGCAAAACGTTGCATAAAACTAACAATTGATGAAAAAATGAAAGTGATTTGTCATGTGAAGGCTGAAGATCATCAGTCAGAGGTTTCTAGAGCTTTAGGCCTTGCACTAGTGTTGAACATCGAACATCGATGTTTTGATATTGACGTTCGATGTTTTAGACATCAATGTTAAGTTTGCTTCCAAAGTTTTCACTGCGCATGTCCCATCGCACCAAATATCTAACATGTTTGATGTTGAGAAAGTTGCTTGCTCCACCTCTTTTTTGTCGGAGGTTACGATGTCGCTGCAACAAGTATGCGATGACAAGTTGTACGGTAAACATCGAAGGGGACCGGATTGCTGCAATATCGACTAGTTTGAAGCAGGCCTTATATATTATTTCATCAGTTTTCACTGCGCATGTCCCATCGCACCAAATATCTAACATGTTTGATGTTGGGAAAGTTACTCGCTCCGCCTGTTTTTCGTCGGAGGTTACGATGTCGCTGCAACGAGTATGAGATGACATTCGTACGGTACGACATCGAAGGGGACCGGATTGCTGCAATATCAACTAGTTTGAAGCCGGCCTTATATATTATTTCATTTTAAGGAGTGCCTTACTCAAATTTGAAACTTTTTCTTATAAATTTTTCATAAAATTGGGGTAAAGGGTCATATATCAAATTTTGTTACAAATTACATTTGCTTGTAATATCAGGATCACTTATATCAAGATCTTGTAAATTAGAATTGACCCCTATAAATAAATTAAAAAATTTCAATTCACTTACTTGTCCTTCAACTAAACCTTCTATACCATCATGAATACCGTAAACAGTATTGCCCTGACATAAGCAATTTCTGACAAAAGATCTGACAGCAGCATTCATACCACAACATGGTGCTCCAACATGCATTACTGCAAACACATGGCCTCCCTATAATAAAAAAAAAAATGAATTGATTTTTTATCTCATAGCTAAAAATAAATAAAATCTAAGACAACATGGTGCTCCAACATGCATTACTGCAAACACATGGCCTCCCTATAATAAAAAAAAATGAATTGATTTTTTATCTCGTAGTTAAAATAAATAAATTAAAATTTTTTTCAATAATAAGCATAAAATTTTAGAAATTAATATTTAATAGTTATATAACAAAACATGGTATAAAATACAAATAGATTTTTGTACAGTTATAAATTTAAGAGTTTAACATAATAAGGAATTAATTCTAATATAAAATATAAACATTTCTTATTAAGTATTTTTTACATCATCAATGCAGAGATTGTATAATGAATAATCTGAATGACTGTATAATGAAATAAATAATAATAATTCTTATTCTTTTTAATTATCTGCATGTAACATTTCTTATTAAGTATTTTTTACATCATCAATGCAGAGATTGTATAATGAATAATCGGAATGACTGTATAATTAAATAAATAATAATTCTTATTCTTTTTAATTATCTGCATTTAAATTTTTGTAGCTACTAAATTATATATCAACATTTTTACAAAACAGTTATATGCTGAATTACATGAAATTATTTCTTAATTTCAACTTTATTTAATTTTCATAAAAATATTCTTAGTTTTGCTGAAAATTTTGGAAATAAAAGCTGAAAGAATGAACTAAAAGTATTTGGCATAATATGATAACATGAAGGGAATATAATACATAAAAAGGATTCTAAATAATTCCTTTTAAAATGAATTAATAATTTTAAAACAACATGTTTTATTCATTCATTCTTTCACTGGTGAAATATTCTTATACTAGACAATTACAAATCAAACTTCAAGGGGGAGATCCAAATTGCCAAATTAATCCCTTGATAACTTAACAGATATTTTAATAATTAGAAATAATTTATGCTAATATTAGTGCCATCTCAAAATTAATAAATATACTAATGATTAAACAAAAAGTGATATCATCTACGAATTAATGATTAAGCTAGAATTTTTAATTAATTTATCAGACAAAAAAAAATCTCCCTCAAACTAGGATCAAACCAGAGTTCTTTGGGCTACTGTCTCAATGTCCTAATTGCCAGACCACCAAGCCCACCTGACAGATTGATTCTTCAACTATTATTATAATGAACTTAGAATTACTTTTAGTTGCCCATAATGGCACAAAACCACTAAATTGTTCTAGTGATTAGGATGTTGGGATGATAATCAAAAGGTTTCCAGTTCAATCCTGGAACAAAGCAGATTTCTTCTTCAAATAAATTAATTAAAAATTCTAGTTTAATCATTAATTCATAGATGAAACCATCTTCTGTTTAATCATTAGTATATTTATTAATTACAAAATGATGCTAACATTAATATAAATTATTAAAATTTCTGTTATATTACTATTTCACTGCTTGAAATATTTTTTCGAATCATTTTTCAAGATGCCAGATACATTCAATGATTTTCTTTAAATGTCTTGAATATCATAAAACCAATGACAAATCAATTTCAATTCATATTTTTCTCTTTCAGAAATTTAAAAACAAAATCATTATGAAATTACATTTTGTGAATACAATAAATGCAGTACTTCAATAATTCAATAAGATAAATATAAAAATATCATAATTGTTACTAACTGCTTTTTTAATATCTTATAAAGTACCAAAAATTAGTCAAAAGAAATAATTAAGTATGGAAAGTAAAAAATTAGATATAAATAAAATGCAAAACCAAATGAAAATATAAAAAAACTTTCAAAATATAATTTTAAAAAATATTGCAGCTTTTGTTATTTTATGGGAAAATTTACATCATCATTATAAACTATCTTCATAAAAATATCAAGAGACTATTATTATTCATTACTATAATTATTGAAGAGGTTCATGAAAAGATATTTTGAGAAAAAACAAATCTAATATACAATTAAATAATCATATTATGTCTTTTTATTTTTGTTGTTTTAACCAACTGTTAAATTTATAATAAGCATTAATTATTTTAAATTATTATTCTTTGAAATGCATGACTATTATTGAATTAAAATATTTAATGTAATGATTTTAATATATATTTACTATATCTTTAGACATAATTTAAATTACTTACATGTTGAAGTGCATCTTTAGGTGGTTTTAGTCTTGTTAATAACCTATAAGTTTGAAGATTACGTTCAAAACTCCTGAAATAGAAATATACAATTGTTAATGTTTTAACAGCTAAAATAAATTTTATAGTTTAAAATTGTATAATTGATAATCAAAATCTTAAAATTTATTTCAAATATTTTCATTTTAATTATGCAATATAAATCAAAAATATGTATACGTTATTAAAAAATTTTAGAAATTAATACATATAAATGAATCACATGTTAATATTGCCCCCTTAGTAATCTCCCTGATTGGAAAGGGGGCGTAAAATATGCAAAAAAAAAAATGGTACCCGTGAATGGTCGTGATCGTCAGCTAAGTTCTATTACATTCTAAGTTCTTGTACATCAGGTGTAGGTCGCACACCGCTTATGTAAATGGGTTCGTGCTGTGGCAGGGCACAAGAAACCGCCGCAGTTGTTTGTTATGAGTCTGAAATTCGCAACTTCGTTCCCCGAAATTTGAATTCATAATTAACAGCATTATTTGTATTCGGAATATTTGAAATAAATTTATTTGGAATCATAAAATATGCAAAAAAAAAAACCAGTTTTATAATAAAAATGCTTTGAATTGAATAGGCATACCCGATAATTGCATTTTTGTCTCAATAATATGTTTGTATTAAAACTTTATAATTCTCTCAGTTGTAATGGTGCATAATTTACGAAAGTTTGATGATCCAAGAATTAATTTTTTTTGTAATAAAGTGACCAGAGATCCCGGATTAACCGGGATAGTCCCGGTTTTTTAGTCTTTGTCAGGGCTTGAAAAAATGTCCCGTATTTGCTCGCGGCTTTGAATAAAATGTTTCGGTTAGAATAGATGGCGTACTCGGCGGAAACAGCAGGATAGAATAACAGCTATTTCGAACCTGCTAAAAATAGCAAGTAAAACTCGCAGTGGCAGCTATCGCTTTGCAAATTAGTGATGTGCGCAGCTATCGCTTTGCGGCACATCACTAATTTGCTGCGGAAACAGCAGGATAGAATAACAGCTATTTCGAACCTGCTAAAAATAGCAAGTAAAACTGTGATCGCAATGGCAGCTATCGCTTTGCTTAGAGTTACTTATAGAAGTTTATAGCTGAAACATAATATTGCAAAATATTTTTAACAGGAATTTCGCTATATTTTATAGAGTTACTTATAGAAGCTTATAGCTGAAACATAATATTGCAAAATATTTTTAACAGGAAATTCGCTATATTTTGATAAATTAGAAACAAAACACCTTAGAGTAATACCCTATTCACACTGTAATATTTTAAGCTGGCTTAAATAGCAAAACCGTCCCGGATCCTCCAGGGTGGTAAGCCAAAGCTTTACCACGCGGCCATCCGGCCGACAAAATGTTTCGGATTATCCCGTTTTTTATTTATACGTAACTAGATTTAATTTTAAAAAATTAGCACTTTTTTTTGCATATTTTACGTCCCCTTTCCAATCAGGGAGATTACTAAGAGGGCGGGACCAGTTCCAACCACGACCTGCACCCACACCCATGGAGGAGGGCTGGATGGTGAAGGACGGGGATCACCGGACTGGGCTCAGTACCTCGAAAAAATCCGGGACGCGAACTCGGGTCCTCCTGCGTGGCACGCTGACAGCGTTACTACTAGGCCAGCCGGCCGCAAAATTAGCATCTTTAGAATTCTCTTTCCCAACTTTTACTATACATAGAATATGGTCACCCCATCCTTGGATCACCCTATCATCCTAATCAGGGCCGCATTTATACTTTTGGAGGCTCTAGGCGCAATATCATTATGATGCCCCAAAAAACAAATCTATTTTACTAAATCAAATTTATATGCATTTTTAAAGATTTTATTGAAAATAGAAGTCGATATTTACATAATAACTCATTTAAAAAAATAAAGATAATGCAACATTGGTATATACGAAATTACTAACGATAAGATTTTGTCGTCATTAATTCTACAGAAAATGGATTAAAAATTTTTAAACAAAAATTGAAAATGTATTTCAGCGTAATAATTCCGTTTTTATATATATATTTGCATTAAAAAGTATAAAAATAAATCGGTTCAAATTTAAATTAAAAAAATTAATAAATTAAAGGTTTTTTTCTGGCTTTGGTTTCAATAAATATATATACGTATAATGCCATAATAATTAATCGAGTCCATTATATTTGATTCAATACATAATAACGACAGGTCACTTGTTTTATTTTGGTGCAAGTTGCTTCTTAATAATTTTTAGTTCATTACAACACTGAAAATGAGCGTCCAGTTCTTCCATTTGAAATAGGCATCATCAAAAATACAAGTAGTACAGTTTCCTAAAACACGGTATCGATTTAACATGATTAGAAAATTGCGGAACTATCATATAACACAGTACTTCTGCAACGCTGTTTTACTTAACACATTTAGAAAATTACGTTTACTCTCCTACAGCATAAAACATTTTTATTAATTTTTGTAAATTCACTGTGCACACACAATACACACATAATTTTACTTGCTAAAATTAGTCATAAATTCAATTTTGCCATGAGAAGGACGATATGCATTCTATTTTCGATTTCGATTTGAATTTGAGATAATTGTCGATCCTGATTCAATACATAATAACGACAGGTCACTTGTTTTATTTTGGTGCAAGTTGCTTCTTAATAATTTTTAGTTCATTACAACACTGAAAATGAGCGTCCAGTTCTTCCATTTGAAATAGGCATCATCAAAATTACAAGTAGTACAGTTTCCTAAAACACGGTTTCGATTTAACATGATTAGAAAATTGCGGAACCCCCGTTTTAAAAAATAAATAATAATAAATTATTTGATGGCCTAATTATTGTATCCGAGCACCAAAAATCATACAAATGCTGAAAAAACTTTATTTATTACAATTTCTGGATCAGAACAGACATACTTTGGGCATTTGAAGTAAAACTTTGTTGCATTTTAATGTAAGTTGGTAAATAAGACATAATTCCTCGATAACAGCAACATTATAATTACTTTTCACATGATTATTTAAGACACTATTATTTGTTGATATATTGATAAATAAATTTTCAAGTGTATCAATTTCAATTCCATTTATAAAATAATTTATAATTTAGTTCAAACTTTTCTGTGATACATACATCTTCAATTTCAATTCCATTTATAAAATAATTTATAATTTAGTTCAAACTTTTCTGTGATACATTCAGAAAATTATTTTCAATAAAAGATGTAATTTATTTTTGTATGGCTAGAAATGGTATGTACAGTATAATAGTTTTGAAAGAGGAAAATGTCTTAGAAATGGTATGTACAGTATAATAGTTTTGAAACTTTTTGTATCTGCTAGAAATGGTATGTACAATATAATAGTTTTGAAAGAAAAAAATATCTCATTATTTAAAATAATTTATTTATCATTTCATATCTAGTATTGTATTAGAATAAATAATTTATTTATCATTTCATATCTAGTATTGTATTAGAACTTTTTTGATTCGAATAAAGCTATCTGGGAACTGAAAATTTTGTGATTAATTTTGATAACAATGAGATTTACTCTTCTTATTCATCTTTCTCCTGCTTTGAAAGATTATATACTGTAATTATATAAATCATCTTACTTTAAAGTTCATTCCTATAGGCATTAGTAGTTTAGTATAACTAAATTTAAAGATGTTTGAATTTTTAGAGTTACATTTAGCATTCTCAGTGTAATTAGAATGCAAAATGCAACTGTAAAAATACTGTAATAGAAAAATTGGAAGTGGGATTTCTATAATAGATTTATTTTCAATTTAGAGAAGTATACATCACAACAACAGAATTATTTTAGATTTCAAAAACCATTTCATAGAATTATTGGCCCTCTTTAACTGATGTTTTTTTATCCCTAAATTAAAGAAACACCTGAAATATATAATTTCCAAGAGTATTTTAAATATAAACATAAATAAAATAAATAAAAATATCAAAGTTGTTTATATATAATAGTGAATAAAGTATTATCATTTTTTTGTGAAACAAACATGATTTTAAGTGTTTTTTAAATATCTCTGATCAAAATGAACATCGCAAACTGAATCCTTAAACGTAAATTCACGATCTGCTCGTGGTATAAGTCGTTTCCATTCCCTGAGCAGCTCATAGTTTCCTTGTTTTACCTTGAACATATGGTGTTGTTCCTTATAGGATCTATATCATGAATTGCAGCCAGGCACAAAACAACCATATTGGCATTTTTCGTCAAAAAATAAATAAAATTACTTCTCTAACAACAACCTAGGTCAGGTTACAAGTACGAATTCTATACGACGTGGAACACTGCGCACTCTAGTGATGGGTTTTCAAAATCTTACAGCAATGGCGTCGAAGTGGATGACCATATATATTTATAGACCATAGTCAAAACATTGAATCGATCGAAGGAGGTATGTATTGGTACCAGAGAAGGCCTTTTCACAGAATCGTGATGTTATTACAAGAAGACCTATGTATGAATGCAAATTTTATACAGTAAAGTTTAAGCGTTTTCACTTCAGTTATATTAATGATTAACTAACATTAGAATAAAAAAAATTGGTGTATTTTTTCGGGTGGATTCTGCTTTTCACGGAATTGAGATCTCATCAAACTGGTCAAAAATTATAATAGAACCAAAGCGGCACCGATTAGAAGATATTTCGAAAAATTTATCTCAGAATTGGTAAACCATGTACCGCTTCCATATTTGAACAAGATGGTTAAACGTCAACGTGACCATCATCGTAATGACGAAAACCTGCTATGGTTTTACACCTTTTAAAAGCCAAAAATACGTGGGGAATTATTCTTGCGATTATGTGGGTTATGATTTTATGCTGAAATCCATAAGTTACTTATGCTACTTATGGATTTATATATTATATATACATTAATTTATAATATATATTTGCTTTAAGATGAAATTAATCATCTTGAAAGTGTTCTTGCCAAGGAATTTGAATATAATTCTTGCGCGACACCTTTCAAGATGTATTACAGTAAACACCCGTATAGCGTGCTCTTCTATAACACGAATTCATGTAACGAAAATCGCTCTTCTATAACAGAATTCGTGTAATTTTACATCTTGAAAGTGTCGCGCAAGACACTGTCCCTTTCGAGATGGCGTCGCGCACAGGTATCGATACTTCTTTGTGATAATTACTTTTTCATATAGCTACTTATCGGTAACGTTTTCGCGATTGATTTATATACATACTAGTAATATGACTAAAAATATTATGCAAAAATCTCGGATTCCGTGGAAAGCAGAATCTTGCCATTTTTCAATATATTTTAAACTCCTTTTGTAGGAATTTAGTTAATAAAAATTAATCAAAACTATTTCTTTTGAAAATTAAGGAAAGTAGTGTCTTAATTTTACTACGTTATGTGTTATGATAATTAAGAAATAACACAATGCATAAAAATTTATTTTCTTTATAATATTTTTCAATCATTAAAATATGTAAGGTGGCGTGGGGTAAGTGCAGAGTGGTTTTTGTAAAGTTCGACTTTAAACACAAGTATTTTAACCTATCGTAATAAGTATTTAATAATGTCTGTACCAATCGCATGGCGCAGCTATTACTGTTTAATTCATCCTTGTAAATTTTAATTTTGATACAAAATTGTACAAAATGTCAGCTACCCTGCACTTACGCCGAAACGGGGCAAAAATTATGAACAAATCTGCTATAAAACGCTTTTTACCGCATTAAGATAGGTTGTTTAGTTTTAGAGTTATCCTTTGATAAACAAACAAGGATTGTTCTCTGAAATGGGAGAGTGACGTCACTGCCATCTCAAAGTGGAACAGACTATAGTCTATAGCCAGTCTATGAAATTCTAACTCGTTGGTATAAACAGAACCGCCAATACATAACTGCGGCGAATCCCCAAGCTAAATAACCTCGAAATAAGGCGCATAAAGGTAGTCTCATTCTAAAAAGTATTGAAACTGCCCACGTGATTATCGTTGAAATTTTATAGTTATCGTAAGAACTATTGCACTTTTATGGTACTGTCAAAGTTGTGTGCGCTCTTCGGATGCGACGCTTTTGTGATGATCGATGTAAATACTGGAATATCATCGGGCATTGTGCGATATCTATGTTGATAGGCTGATATTAACTGTTAGTAGATTACTACAATATCAACTAGCAAAATTTCGCTTATAATAAAAAAGCCCGTTAATGCACTTGCTCCAACTAGGCACTTACTCCACTCCACCTCATAGTATACAGTATAATAAAGGTTCAAAGCTCATACTTTTTCCAATGTTTGCAGTTTCCTCTTTCTATTTTCAACTCTAGGAATATCATTTTTTTCAGAATAAAATTTTTAAACAATATTTGTAGCTGATTGTAATACACGTTTTAAAATAAATTCTATAGTATGTCATCCTTCAAATTCATCATAAGAAATATATTCTTTTCTATTAATGTCTGAAAAGTTAAATTTACAACAAATAATCTCTGGTGTTTTAATTATGGAAGCAAATTTTTTAAGTTTTCATTCAATAATTTTGTAACTAAAACATAGTTATAACCAACAGTGTGCTATGAAAATTTTAACAAAGAGCTCTCATTTTATCTTATAAAAACAAAATATTAAATTCTAATTAAATGTTTTACTTTTTACAAAAACAGAAAATACAAAATAATTTGTGCATGCACGAGGAAACATTTAAAACCGTTCCATCTACACTTTTTATAAAAGAATAAGATCTATCATCTAACAAGTAAGGTTAGATAGATTTTTGTTATCTATGTAAAGTTGAGCAAGGTTGTAAAAAATCTGTTATAAATGAAATGTTAACTTGTAAATCATTAATAAAAAATAAAAATAGTGTTATTTATTTTTCCTTAAAATTCTTTTCCTTTGTAATAGCAGATCTGCCACAATCCTTTGACTAAAGAAAAAATGGTGGAGACGGATGTTCAATTGTCTTCAAACTTGGCGGTGTATAGCCACTGTATGAAATTCTAACTCGTTGGTTTATACAATGAATAAAACATTATGCATAAGTTTTTAAATCTATATTTTATTTTAAAGATTACAAACATTTAAGCTGGAAAATCAGATTTCCTAACTTCCGATTTAAATTCACATTGACGTGCTCAATTATAACCGTATTATGATTGATAGATTAATTATCGTAATATTATAATAACTGAAAAAAAAATTTTATCGTTGTATAACGCGTATAAAGAAATACTAAACTTCAATTATTAACAACTTTAATTATTATTAACCATTAATTTTTTATTGTTTTAATTATTTAACATGTTATAAAAATTATAACAGTTACATTTCACCTTAGCATAGTTTGATATAATCAAGATATTGCACACAATTATTTAATATTGTGGGAAGTTGCAAAATTTGGTGCAATAAGCTTATTAATGAATAATCCTTCCCGTCTAGGAAACTTAATAAAAATTCCACTAAGCTATAAAATTCATTATCTAAACTATCACATTTAACTACAGTGATGAAGGTATTTTCAACTAAGTTTGTTACACATTGGCGATAGAATTCTCCAATACACTTTCCTGTAATTTTCGCTATAGTAAAACAAATTTCCAAGCCAACGCAGTCAATCACATCAACAACAGTTGTGTTTTTATAGGTTAAACAAAGCACTCTTGCAACAATTTCTTTAATTTTTGAATTGGTACAACTGCCAGTGGAAGTACATGTATTGATATCTGAACTGATTTCTTCTTTAATACTCTGGGAAAAATCCTGGTTTTTCAGACATTTTGCTATATTTTCCAAAAACTAGAGAAGAAAACCATTTCTGTAATTAGCATTGAAATATTTAAATATCAAAATTGATAATATAATTAGACGATCAACTTTTCTAATATTGTTTACCAAAATAATTTCAGAATAATAATTACAGAAGTACAGTAGAGTAAAAATTATTTAAAATTCTTAATATTGTTTCGGTGTTTGGAAATGCAATTTCCATATTCTTTTCTCTTATCATCATATACAAAAATAAATGAGTCAAAGGGGATTCTCGATCTCGATAATTAATTTTGATGAAACTATGTAGTTGCAAAAGTTCGCTATATAATGAATCATCAATATCTCCTTGGTATTTCTTGACGATATTTTGTACACATGTCTTCAGTTCTTCATTAGTAATGTCAATGTTGATTAAAAATCCAAAATTCTGATTAATTTCCTTATAAGACTCAACTCATTGTTTTAAATTCATATTAATGTTTTTCAAAATTTTAAGAAAAACGTTATTTTTAAAGTTTTTCTTGGGACTTAACACTTTTTCATTTGATTGAGGTTCACCTGGAAATCTTTTTTTAGTTTGTTGTGTCTTTTTTGTATAATTAGTATCAGGCAATAATTGTTTAGCTTCTGCTTCGATTGTGTCAAACTGATCATTCAATTTCATTAGGAACTCACCAAGAGATGAATACAAAGAAGAACATGTGTCTAGCATAATTTTCAAATCTTGCAAGGACTTGGAAACTGCATTAATTCTTTTTAATATTACGTCCCAAAAAACTGTTTGTAATGCAAACTCAAACTCTTCCATTTTTGACAGTAAATTTTGTGTGTCTGCTCTTGAGGTTCCATCAAAACTTTCATTCTCTACAATACTGCTTAAAGCATCCAATAAACTTCCATAATTACGAGGTATTACCTTGATTGAGTCTGCTCGAGCACTCCATCTAGCCTTTGATAATGATTTTACTGATTGATTGGAATTTTTTTCAATGACATTCCATCTTTTGGTGGATGATGAAAAATAATTGAAAATTTGTTGAGCTATTCCAAAATAGTTGATTGATTCTATACAACATTCGGCACCATAAAATTTGATCCATTTTTATCCAGTGAGTGTTCAGCACAAGGTAAAAAACTCGCCTTATTGTTCTTTTCCAAAATTTTTGTCTGCATACCTTTATATTTTCCTGCCATATTCATTGCATTATCAAATGACTGAGATCTACAATCAGCAAAATTCAAACCAGCTTTAGTTTCCAAAAAATTTACAGTCGTTTCTGCTAAATTGGCTCCAGTGTGATCCTCAATTTCAATGAAGTTCAAAAATCGTTCCATTGGTTCAAAATTCAATTCATCTACATATCTGAAAATAATACATAGTTGATCCTTGTGAGAAACATCTGGTGTGGAATCGACTGAAATTCCAAAACATTTCGATTTTTTCACATCTGTAATAATTGATTCTAAAACTTTTTTTGCCATCAAATCAATTAGTTCTTCACATACTGTTTTTGATAGATATGAAGTTCTTCCCGAACCAGCTTGACCATAATTTTTAATATGTTCAGATAAAAATAGATCAAATTTTGCTATCAATTCTAAAAG
>AYEL01075307.1:0-10208 GCA_000484575.1 Olivierus martensii | reverse complement strand
GAACCCGGATCCTCCAGGGTGGTAAGCCAAAGCTTTACCACGAGGCCATCCGGCCGACAATTTTATAGTAAAGATTTTTTAAAATAATGCGAGAGAAAAGTAATTGAGTAATATATCAAAAAGTTAATTATGTAGTGCAAAATAAGTTCCCAGATTTATTTTAAAACAAAATGCAGGGTTAAATTAGTTACAATTGATGATGTCTACTTTATATATAAACTTTCAAAGTATTATTTAAAGTCTTGCATTTCTATCATTGTTATAAAAAAAGAAATTGGAAAATACTATAGGAAGACTTCTTTGAAATCATATTTAACAATAATGTTAATATTTGCTTTGAAAGAAAATATTTAATATTAACTAATTTTATAGTAAAGGTTAGGTTAATTAGATTACGCTGCCATATCCTCTTGGGATATATTGTATCTGGCGGCGGCCACTTGTAGAGCCCATCACAGGCTGGCCCCGCCATATCCTCTTGGGATATACTGTATCTGGCGGCGGCCACTTGTAGAGCCCATCACAGGCTGGCCAACACCTGTGAAGGAGTCAACCGGATGGTTGAAGGATGGGGTTCAACGGGCCGGGCCCGGACCCCTCCTGAAAAACTGGAGGTGTGGGACCCGGATTTGAACCCGGATCCTCCAGGGTGGTAAGCCAAAGCTTTACCACGAGGCCATCCGGCTGACAATTTTATAGTAAAGATTTTTTAAAATAATGCGAGAGAAAAGTAATTGAGTAATATATCAAAAAGTTAATTATGTAGTGCAAAATAAGTTCCCAGATTTATTTTAAAACAAAATGCAGGGTTAAATTAGTTACAATTGATGATGTCTACTTTATATATAAACTTTCAAAGTATTATTTAAAGTCTTGCATTTCTATCATTGTTATAAAAAAAGAAATTGGAAAATACTATACGAAGACTTCTTTGAAATCATATTTAACAACATTTATGAAACCATTTGGATTTCTGAAAGCATTTTTAAGAAAATTTTTGTTGAAATTTCTTTCTTTTACAGTATAAAATTTTAATTTATCGTTAGGTTAGTTTTAATTAAACTACTTAATTACATCATGAATGATGGCAGCAACTAGTAGAGTGTATCATGGGCTGCCAACATTCATGATGGGGTCAATAAGAAGATTGAAGGATGGGGTTCAATGGACTGGGCTGGACCTCTCCTAAAAACTAAAGATGTAAGATTTGTAATTGATCCAATACTCCAAAACGGTTCCATGCTGCCATTTGGCCAACTTTAATTCTCAAAAATCAAATGGAAAGATGTAAGATTTGTAATTGATCCAATACTCCAAAACGGTTCCATGCTGCCATTTGGTCAATACTCCATACTATGCTGCCATTTGGCCAACTTTAATTCTCAAAAATCAAATTGTAATCTTCTGAATGACAAATTTCATCATAGTCCATAAAATCAATAAATCTAACTGAGCATCAATGACTATGTTTTGACTAAATTAAATAATTAAGATATTTGCATATTAGGAGTTGTTCTTACAAATCAAACTACTAAAAACAGTATTATTTAATTATTTTTAGGCCTTAAAAGAAAGATGTTTGTAAAAAGAAATATATATATCTCATATATTTTATCTTATTTTATTATTTTTTATTTATTTTATATTTTGGGAAAGACGTTGTCATTGGAGAGAGTTTGGGGAGTCCACTCTCCCCTAAACTGCTGTCAAGCTAGATTTATTTTTGTTTATGTTATACTGTACTTGACCGAGGAGAGAGACCACACACACGCACACACATGCTTGCTTGCTTGGTGCGGAGATAAGAGGTCTCTCTGTGTCGCATGTATAATATTGTAGTTTAATAGCATAAATCCAAAATAATCAAATTTTGTGTGTCATTTTTATTAAAGTCTACAATCAACAGAATATGACATATAAACACAGAATTGGTTGTATCAGCAAAAACTGTATATATGAAAACAAAAAAAATGCATAGAATATATGCTAACAAATATAAACATATCAACTCTCCCCTAAACTGCTGTCAAGCTAGATTTATTTTTGTTTATGTTATACTGTACTTGACAGAGGAGAGAGACCACACACACGCACACGCACACGCGTACACACATGCACACACATGCTTGCTTGCTTGGTGTGGAGATAAGTGATCTCTCTGTGTCGCATGTATAATATTGTAGTTTAATAGAATAAATCCAGAATAATCAAATTTTGTGTGTCATTTTTATTAAAGTCTACAATCAACAGAATACGACATATAAACACAGAATTGGTTGTATCAGCAAAAACTGTATATACGAAAACTAAAAAAATGCATAGAATATATGCTAACAAATATAAACATATCGGTAAATTAAATGAACAAAAATTGGAAAATAACTATTTTCCAATGCAGAATCAAAATCTGAAGTTTCTCTCTCTCTCTTTTTTTAATTCTACATATATTATTTGATAAGATTTTTATTTTCAAATTCCCTAAACAGACATACAATTATTGTGAAAAATAATTCATATCTTAAAAATTAGAAGCAAATAATATCAACGCTTCTAAAAATCTTTTAGACCCTGAACTGACTAAACAGACATACAATTATTGTGAAAAATAATTCATATCTTAAAAATTAGAAGCAAATAAGATTTTTAGAAGCGTTAAAAATAAAAATTAGAAGCAAATAAGATTTTTAGAAGTGTTAAAAATAAAAATTAGAAGCAAATAAGATTTTTAGAAGCGTTTGCTTCTAAAAATCTTTTAGACCCTGAACTGATAGAAATTTATTTTTCCATCAATACAGATTAATGAACATAGGAAGAATATATATTTGATTCAGACAATAGTAATAGTTATATATGATATCTATCAGAATATAGTATCTATAAAAAGCATTGGCATAAGAAAATTAAAAAAAATTAAGATTTTTCAATGTTATTTTATACTTTCTTGATTTTTTGCTCTACTGATTATTTTACCAAAAATGTTGTTAAGAGTAAAACTTTTAGCAAATTTAACTTCAGAAAAAGAAAAATTTTTATTCTAAAATGAATCGCTATTACACAATATCTGTTTTAATCAATAAGGTATACATTGTATTTGCTGTTATAAAAAAAACTACCATATTTAATGACATTTCAGTAATGAATAAAGAAAATAAAACTTTTTAATCAATTTAAACATTTAATATTTTCCTCTTAAATTTATATAAATGGAATAAATCTTCAATGATACTGTAATTCTGATAAAAAAATTTCGTAAGAGAAGAACTAGTTATGTTTTCTTATGAATTAATAGATTGATGATAAATATTTTTCTGACTTTTTACAAAATTTCATACTTAAATAAAAAAAATACATTCTATATATTCATTATTCTATTATTATAACCAATGTTAACATGTATCTGTTATCAATAATAGTAGTTAAATTGCTAATGCTGCTTCATTATTAATTATTATGAATTTACATCTAACATAGAAATATATATTATATTTATGTCTTACATTAATTTTTCTTCTACATTTTTAGCAATGCAAACATAATACATAAATTAAATTTTTACATTACATATTCTACTTATTATTCATAACTAAAGATGAAGCAAAAGCATTCCAATAACAGATATGGATTAACAATGAAGTTTGAACAACAGGAGAGAAGATATGTATATTTCTGGATATGAATAAATATATATATAGGAATTTATTATAAATTACCAAATTATCATTATGTTAAATTATAATGATAATTTTAAAAATTATTCGGTTTTATAGAATTTTTTATGCAAAGCCAAATCTATGTAAATCAAACAGCATCTGCACAATGAATACTGTTTAAAATGAATTTGAAACAATCAAATATTTTTATTTTTGAATGAAATTCAGAAAATATTATCTTCAATAAATAAAATTATCCTATAATTTATTTGTTTATTTCATCTATAATCATTGTTGGCATATATAATTATAAAATAGTTTTATTAATAGTTAATAAAATATGAAAAGTAATACAATTATGATCTAATCCAACGGTTCTTAAACTGTGGTCCACGCAGACATTACCAGGGTCAAATATGAAAAGTAATACAATTATGATCTAATCCAACGGTTCTTAAACTGTGGTCCACGGACCCCCAGGGGTCCACGCAGACATTACAAAAAGGAATTGATTTTTCTGTATTGTATATATAATAAATAATATGTACACAATATTCTGTTTTTTATAAAATATATTTCATTTTTTGGATATATATATTCTATATTTTATAGTCCAAGCTTCTGAATAGTTTAATGTGATGTTGATCTTTTTCATTTTGAGCTATCAAAAAGATTCTTTTATAATAATTTTCAATATAATCTTATAATTCTTGCTGAATATTAGATGTTTATATACATTATGATATTAGTTTATGAAAAATTAGAATTAGTTTTTGATGAAATTAAAATTTTTAATGGGTTTTTTTCTATAATAAATTAATTTTACTTGCTTAACTTTTAAGAAACTCTTTTATAATATTCATTTAAAAGCTGTTTATTAAAATAAAAAAGAATTTTTAATTTTATTGTAAAAGATTTACTATTTTTCAACAAAATTTTGAAGGGAAAAATATACTTTCTTTATCTATTGATCAATAAAATCTATCCAATTTATTATTACTTAAAGTATTAATTTTGTTATTTATATAAATATATATATATATATTTGTTTTAATTATTTCAGACAAAAATGGTGGCTGAATGCATGGCTAAGAAACAATGGGAAGAAGCTGTAACTTTGCGTGGAAGGTATGCTAGTTATTTTTAAGAATATCTTTTGCTTCCCATATTTAGATTACAACAAAATTATATAATGTTTTAATTTATTTAAACAGAAATATTTTTAAAAATTTTTCTAAGAAAGAATCTGCTTTGTGATATTTAAGTTCATCATTAAAAACTCTAAACCACTAAGAAGCAGTCCTACAAATGACGTAAAATGCCTAGGGTTGGGATGGGGTCCGCAAAAAAATGTTGTTTAAGAGGGGTCCTCGAATTAAGTCTCAAGAATGACGTAAAATGCCTAGGGTTGGGATGGGGTCCGCAAAAAAATGTTTAAGAGGGGTCCTCGGACCACATAAGTTTAAGAACTGCTGATCTAATCATACCTATCCATTGTTTTCCAGTAGATTAGTTTTGCAAAAATACTGCCTAAATGAAAATCATGTACCATATGCATAGAAAATGGGCATTCCTATACAAATGTTAGGCTCAATTTACATAATTTTCATTTATAAAGTATTTTTGCAGACTCAATTTACCATATAAAAAGAGGAATAGGTCTATAATATAATTAATAAAAAACTTAAATATTACAATGAAAACCTTATTGATACTGCTTTTTTTGTCATATAATCATTAAAAACTCTAAAGCACAAAATGTTTTAATTTATTTAAACAGAAATATTTTTAAAAATTTTTCCAAGAAAGAATCTGCTTTATGATATTTAAGTTCATCATTAAAAACTCTAAAGCACTAAGAAGCAGTCCAAAATGAAGCACAAAGAAGCAGTCCTAAAAAGTTTTAAAAAGACTTTAATTGGAGTAACATTTTCGACAATCACTTGCCATCCTCAACTCATACATTACATTTGAATCTTTTTACAACAACAAATAGCGGTTAAGTGTTCTAGAACAGAGAATTTACTTTTTTTAAATCAAAAAGGTGCCTGAATTTGTAAAGATTTTTTGCATATTCTATAAATATAATTATAATCAAAAAACTTAAAAAAAGTGAAAAATTAAATATTAAAACATAAAATTAAAAAACAAGATTTAATAATTTTTTTTTACATATTCTATAAATATAATTATAATCAAAAAACTTAAAAAAAGTGAAAAATTAAAAAACAAGATTTAATAATTTTCTTCTTAATAACTATCACGATTCTTTTTATTTTTCATACTAGCTATCTTCGTTATTCCATTTGTCTCTTCTTACAGCATACTTCCAGGCATTTGAAAAGTATAAAAGTATAGAAAGCACCATTAGCATTTAGGCCTATTGTTGAAAAATGCAGGTCGCCATCATACAATCTTGAGAAGGCTGAGGCAGAATGGATTAACTCCAAAATGAAGAATTATCCTTACACAGTCGGCTCCTCTAAGGATTTCTTAGAAAAGATTAAAGAGTTAAAGTTAGACGGGAACTTAAATTCTGGCGAGATACAATTTTCAGAGCCTCTACCCTTCCCGGCAGAATGGATTAACTCCAAAATGAAGAATTATCCTTACACAGTCGGCTCCTCTAAGGACTTCTTAGAAAAGATTAAAGAGTTAAAGTTAAACGGGAACCGAAATTCTGGCGAGATACAATTTTGAGAGCCTCTACCCTTCCCTATATATAGCACCAACTTGCCTGTGCCTCTACAGATTTTTACTAAGTAATATCCTGGAAATCAAGGACAAACCAAGCTTCTGTAGAGAGCTAGCCTCCTTATTATACACAATCCATTTTTTAAATTTAAAGGAAAATATAAGCAAACAAAAGGCATTTCAATAGGGAGCCCTATTGCAGAAGTCCTCACAGAGAAGAAACAATGCTTGAGGCTATTATAAATGAAACAAGCTTATATCTTAGATATGTTGATGACATTTTAGTGGTTTGGAAGGGTGTTGATAAGACAGAAAATTTGCAAAAACTCTTTACGATTCCCAGATATGATTTATCTTTGACTTAAGAACAAAAAGATACATTGAATATACACTTCCTCATGTAAAATTGGAAATTAAAAACCAAGCATTTCAGATAACAGTTTATAAGAAACCAACCAAAAAGATACATTGAATATACACTTCCTCATGTAAAATTGGAAATTAAAAACCAAGCATATCAGATAACAGTTTATAAGAAACCAATCTCCACCCGTCATTATTCCAAAATGGTCCAATAACAAATAGTGCCATAAAAAGGCAGCCCTAAAGTCATTTATAACAAGAGCAGTCACACGTTGCAGAACAGAAGTACTACTAAAACAGGAGATAAAACAATTGAAGAAATAGCAAGAAAGCACGGGTATAGTGATAGAATAGTAACTAAGTAGTATAGTGAAATTTACGAGAGGCAAAGGAACAATAGAGATCATAACCAGGAAACTAATGGTCAAAGTCAGCAGGGCACGAATAGCCAATTGAATGATCCCAATACAGTAATACTAGATACTATGAGGAGTTTTAAATCGGTAAATAAAGTATTAAAAAAACTGAATAAGAAACCAGAATATAAAAGACAAAAAATGGTCTTCAACCTGCTTAAGAACGTGAAAGATAGCTATGCAGAAAAAGAAAGAACAGGAATTTATCAAGTATCGCTAGAGAATTTGGACAATGGATAGAAAGAAGTCTACATTGGAGCCACGGTCAGGAATTTAGAAGATAGAATCGCAGAGCATAAAAGGGACATTAGGAAGGCAAACTTACCAACTGCTCTAGCGAGAAGAGCATACGAGTGCAATATCGGAGTAGATTGGAACGGAGCTAAAATAATTAAGCAAATCTATGACACAAAAGAGCTAACAGTGGCTGAAGAATAACAAATATATAAAGGGAGCAGGCAAGGGAGGATTATAAATGAGAAGAGCATACGAGTGCAATATCGGAGTAGATTGGAACGGAGCTAAAATAATTAAGCAAATTTATGACACGAAAGAGCTAACAGTGGCTGAAGAATTACAAATATATAAAGGGAGCAGGCAAGGGAGGGTTATAAATGTGAAGCAGAAGGATAGTATTTCAAATGCCTGGACGTATGCTGTAAGAAGAGAGACATTGAATAACAAAGATAGCTAGTATAAAAAATAAAAAGAATTGTGATAGTTATTAAGAAAACTTAGATATTGGCAAAATATTTACTTCAGCCCCAGTATCCACTTTGAATGTGATTTTAGTGTTTCTTACTTACGTTTCTTTTTTCATTGCTCTATACGGGCTTAAATTACCTTTAATTACTAGCACTTCTGAGCAGACCAATTTCTTTAAACATACTATAAAGTCCTTTTACTTTTCTAAAAAACTGAGAAGCGTTTTCGGCTTATTTGCCATCTTCAGCTCCTAATGTAATGTTCGTTTATTACAGACAACGTTAATTATGGAATCAGAAGTCTTTAAATTCCATTCTTTTCTACGGTTGAAATCTAGAACAAGTAAATATTTAAAAGATTCTTTGACGTTGTTTCTCTTCTACACGTGTTCCCAAGATTTGAATGTTAGAGTTTTTTGTAAATACATAAAAAATTGAGACCCAAATAAGTTTAATAAAAATTAAGAAGCATCCATTTCTATTAATATTATCGTTTTAATCATCTTTTAAGAACCCTTTGTATGGGGTTTATGTTCTAATGCGTGCTCTGGCTCAAGGCATACCTCCATGGTTTCACTAAGCTATTTGTTTGTCTGTCGTTAATAATCGTGACGTTAGGCTTACCTTTGTATATTTGCATTTCTTCTGCTATGTATAGTTCTTGCTTATTATTAACCTGTTTCAAAACTTTGCTATCCTCCCATTTAATTTTTACGTTTTTTTCATACACTCTTTTAGCCAAGGCTGTGTTTAAGGTCGCATTTTTTATATCTCTTTTGTGTTCAGATAGTCGTTCTTTTAGGTTTCTGCTAGTCGCTCCTATGTAAAGCTCCTCAGTGTTATTATCTAGGTTCTTTAGCGGGATGCTGTAAACACCTGTTTTTTCCAGCTGAGTGTAATCATCCTTAACGTTTCTCAATAGTTCGAAGATTGTTGGTGGTCTTTTGTACGCAGGTTTTTTATTATTTCTCTTTAAGATATTTTTGACATTTCTAAAGCCTGTCAATTGGTGCGGTATCATTTCGTATTCATTCGTTATTCTGTTATATGTTTCATCTTCTATATTATTATTTCTACTCTCGTTCTTATTTATGTTTTTATTCTTCTTCTTTCTTAAGTCCTTTTTTATTTTATTTATTAGGCTTTCTTCATAACCGTGTTTTATTATTATATCTTTAATTATATGCATTTCTCTTTCATATGATTGAGGATTGTTGCAATGCGTTACGCTCTATTTATCATTGATCATATGGCTGCCTTTTTATGGTGCCATTTGTCATTAGACCATTCTGGTATTATTAACGTCGCATTATTTGGTTTTCTATATACCTGCGTTTTGAAAGAACCTCCGCTTATTTCTACGTCCACATCTAGGAAATGCACATTTTGTTTGCTACACTGCTCTAGTTGTAGCCTGAGCCCATAATTTGGGAGGGTGAAGTTCTCTACTAAGTGTAGCGGTCTGTCTTGATTTCTCCATATGACGAATACGTCGTCAACGTATCTTAGGTATAATGCGGCTTCCTTAATTGTCGTTTGTAAGCTTGTAGTTTCGAGTGATCTTAGGACTAGCTCCGCTATGACCCCTGCTAGGGGGCTTCCAATCGGGACCCCTTTAGTTTGCTTGTAAAATTTGTTTTGGAATCTGAAATACGAGTTGTGACACAGTATGTCCGCCAATTTTAGAAAAGTAAAAGGACTTTATAGTATGTTTAAAGAAATTGGTCTGCTCAGAAGTGCTAGTAATTAAAGGTGATTTTAGTGTTATTAACAAGGACTGTTTCTCTCCATTCAGAATTGTTCCGTACTTGACATATTATCAATTCTAATCGGAAGTCGTTATCGCTTTCTGTAGTTTCATTTTCGCTAACTATAGTATCTTCCAATTCATTGATTCCTTTATATTTACAGGCAATGGCAAAATGGTTCAATTTCTTACATCTTCTACATTTTTTTCCCCAGGCAGGACATTTGCCAAATTCGTGTTTAGTTCTGCACTTTGAACATTCGCCTTTGTTCTTTGTATTAACGGCATTTTTCTTAAAAATTTTCTTAGGTTTAACATAATCTATTTGATCCGATTTCGAATTGCCTTCTTTCATTAACTTTATTTGTTTATCACTACATTCCTTAGCTCGGCAGTATTCTATAGCTTTTGTTAAATTCAACTCTGAATCAATTAGTAGCTTTTCCTTAACGCTTAGGTCTCTAATACCAATAATTAATAGATCTCGAATTAAACTTTCTTTTTGAGTATCGAAAGAACATTCCTTCGCTAAATTCTTTAAGTTAGTGACAAAAGAATCTATACTTTCGTTTTCCTGCTGTTTACAATTGAAAAATTTATATCTAGCAATAACTGTATTCTTCTTCGGTTCAAA
>AYEL01075305.1:0-10062 GCA_000484575.1 Olivierus martensii | reverse complement strand
AAAGTATATTTTTCCCTTCAAAATTTTGTTGAAAAATAGTAAATCTTTTACAATAAAATTAAAAATTCTTTTTTATTTTAATAAACAGCTTTTAAATGAATATTATAAAAGAGTTTCTTAAAAGTTAAGCAAGTAAAATTAATTTATTATAGAAAAAAACCCATTAAAAATTTTAATTTCATCAAAAACTAATTCTAATTTTTCATAAACTAATATCATAATGTATATAAACATCTAATATTCAGCAAGAATTATAAGATTATATTGAAAATTATTATAAAAGAATCTTTTTGATAGCTCAATATGAAAAAGATCAACATCACATTAAACTATTCAGAAGCTTGGACTATAAAATATAGAATATATATATCCAAAAAATGAAATATATGATTTTATAAAAAAAAGAATATTGTGTACATATTATTTATTATATATACAATACAGAAAAATCAATTCCTTTTTATTTAACTTCCAAATAAATTTTTAAAAATTTGTTTTTGTAACTGCAATTATTTATTACTCTAAAACTGTGCCATTTTTTTAAATATGAAATACAAAAATTTCATAAAGAGATTCTTAAAGCATACTGAATATATAAATAATATCTTAGTCATATTCTATTGGCAAATATTCAAATCTCAAATTGTTATAAAAATCATGCTACCAGAGATCTGGTTGTATTTTAGTTTTTGAACTTATATTTGTAATTTTGGAATGATGAAAATACCTAATAGACATCATTTAGCAGATTCTTTGTGAGAGAATGCTATTGATTGGATGGATTGGATCTGGCAGCACAATACAGATTAATAAAATCAAGATCATTAACCAAATTAATAAAAAAAAAAAAAAACAGTTTGAAAACAGTAAAAATCAGCCAATCATTAACCAAATTAAAAAAAAAAAAAAAAAACAGTTTGAAAACAGTAAAAATCAGCCAAAGAAATCATTTTTCTCTTCTCTGCAAATATACATATATATGCCACACAACTCAAAGTTTTAACAAAATATAATAATACCTTATGTTTCTTAATATCACATGAAAATTTCTTATACAATTTAAGATTGCCTAAAAATTTTAGCATGATTTAAGCTCAAAATAAAAAGAAAACTGCCATTAAAATAAATATTTTATAGTATATTTTTATTATTGATATATTTAACATATTTGATATTTTTACAGTAAATAGCATTCATTTAAAAATAAAAAAATATCAAATATACAAAAAAGATAAGTCAAATAATTATTGCAATATTTACAAATTGTCAATTTAGTTGATTTCTAGATTATAATATGTAAGTTCTTTTCTCAATACTTATTTCATTATATAATAATGCTTTTAGAGTGTATATAATACTTACTTTCTCTACACACTGCATTAGAGGAACACGCACAGCTTGATTTCCATCTAAAGAAACAACACAAGCTTCAGATGTAGGTGTGGCTTCTAAAACTGCCAATACTGCTTCAGCACCCATTCTTGAACCCTACAAAATCAAAATAATTTTGTTATTTATAATAAAAAAATTTTTGTAATTTATGGATGCACTAAATTTTACAATATTACTCACTAACACTCTATCAAATGCTGATGGACTGCCACCTCGCTGTACATGACCAAGAACTGTAACTCTAGTATCTTGTTTCAAATTGTCAACAACCACCTATATGTTATTAAAAAAATTATTTTTTCATTTAATTTTCTTTAATTTGATATGACAGTTGTAGTTATTTAATGTTAAATAATTTAAGATTGAAAAAAAGAAAATGTTTTCTTTAATAAAATTTTAATAAAGTGCAAAGTTTTTTAAATATATATGCTCAATCTAGCAATATATATAACTACCTTTTTATTTATTACATTGTTATAAGCAATTGTATATATGCACTATATTCAATTGGTTATAAGTAATGATATAATTCATAAATTGTGATTTGTCAATACAATTCAATTGTGTACGAGTTCATGCTCAATTGTCTGATGTAATGACAGAAGTCATTTTATGTCTGTTTTCTTTAGTTTTGTATTTGTTAAGTTTATTATGATATTTAAATTATGCCATAATAAATATCATTAGTAAGCAATCTATAAATATTTGATTACCACAGCTTGACTAAATGCTTTGACTTATCAAGGGTTCAGTTCAAACCCTGTCATTGTAAGTCAAAGCAGTTTTAAGTTGGAAATGCCCAAAATTTATGGATTGCTCATTAGCAATATTTATCATCATATTCCATTTTACAATAATAATAATAATAATAATAATAATAATAATAATAATAATAATAATAATAAACTTAAATCAAAAAATATAACAGAAGACAAAAAGGATGTTTTTTTTATATCAGACCATTGGTCAGGGACTCAAAACCTTTGTCAATTGTACTGACAATTACAGATTTTATTCTCTATATCATTATTATAAATACAAGTGGCCATAAACCAAGATAGTTGCAAATTAAAGTTTTTTCCATTTTCAAATGTATTGATTTACAACTATCAGATCTACCTATATTTATAAATATGAAATATTAACACAGATATATTCTAATTATTATTATTTATTTTTGTTCTTGTTATTTTAAGTTTTATATTTATTTTTTTTTAAGTTATAAAGTAGTTTATTTTATAGTTATTTTTAAGTTTAAAATATCTATCATTCCTTCAACTTCAGAAAATTAGAAATTATATGTTGTGGAATGGAAATTATGGTACAGTATTACCATACAGTAATACTGAATGTATTATGGAATGGGGACATATCATTAGACAAATGAGTTCGTTTCCCTGAAAAACTCACTTGCCTAATGACAATATCTTATCTCAATAATATCACCAAAATGAGTGGAGATCTCAAGGACTTAACAAAGAGAGTCTCTTTTTGATAACTGATGATTATTTACTACTACTAAATAATCAGCATCATATTGTAAATATGATAGCACGAATTGTTATTATTTGTAAGCTAGAAATGGAATTGTTGCACAACTGACTATGTAAATTTTTTTCAAATCCTTTAATTCAACTGAATACAGGATTTGAAAAAAGTGCTTGTCAATTGTACTGACAATTACAGATTTTATTCTCTATATCATTATTATAAATACAAGTGGCCATAAACCAAGATAGTTGCAAATTAAAGTTTTTTCCATTTTCAAATGTATTGATTTACAACTATCAGATCTACCTATATTTATAAATATGAAATATTAACACAGAACAATAATAATAATAATAATAATAATAATAATAATAATAATAATAATAATAATAAACTTAAATCAAAAAATATAACAGAAGACAAAAAGGATGTTTTTTTTATATCAGACCATTGGTCAGGGACTCAAAACCTTTGTCAATTGTACTGACAATTACAGATTTTATTCTCTATATCATTATTATAAATACAAGTCGCCATAAACCAAGATAGTTGCAAATTAAAGACCATTTGTATAAAGTTTTTTCCATTTTCAAATGTATTGATTTACAACTATCAGATTTACCTATATTTATAAATATGATATATTAACACATATATATTCTAATTATTATTATTTATTTTTGTTCTTGTTATTTTAAGTTTTATATTTATTTTTTTTTAAGTTATACAGTAGTTTATTTTATAGTTATTTTTAAGTTTAAAATATCTATCATTCCTTCAACTTCAGAAAATTAGAAATTATATGTTGTGGAATGGAAATTATGGTACAGTATTACCATACAGTAATACTGAATGTATTATGGAATGGGGACATATCATTAGACAAATGAGTTCGTTTCCCTGAAAAACTCACTTGCCTAATGACAATATCTTATCTCAATAATATCACCAAAATGAGTGGAGATCTCAAGGACTTAACAAAGAGAGTCTCTTTTTGATAACTGATGATTATTTACTACTACTAAATAATCAGCATCATATTGTAAATATGATAGCACGAATTGTTATTATTTGTAAGCTAGAAATGGAATTGTTGCACAACTGACTATATAAATTTTTTCAAATCCTTTAATTCAACTGAATACAGGATTTGAAAAAAGTGTACTTAAGCATCTCTCCTAGTGAACAGAAGAGAGGTGAAGATTAGAATTGCATACTGTTAGTGACTTTCAACTTGCTCAAGATATTGACTATTGATTGCTTTATTTTGTAACAGTAAGTGAAGGTAGTAAAATAAATTGGTTATTATTTAAGGTTATATATTGTTAGTTTAATAAATTTATTATTTTGGATTTTAGCTAGATAATTAAACAAGTTTTTTGTTATTAATTTGTATATTGCTTTTTTGTATTAATAAATTATTTAACTTTATCCATTTTTGTAATTATTCAAATTGACAGTTATGAATGCACTAACTTCATTATGTGATTTCATTCTGACACTTTTGGTTATTTTATCTAACTGTCATGTTCCAGTTGTTTGTTACTTTATGTTGTTTAGTGTTAGATTTTTATTTTCAGAATTTATATCAGAATACTTGGAAGACATGGCCAGGTTGGACTCTTGAAATCTTTTGGAGTCATTCCACTAACTAGATTACTATTAATTCTGAACATAGCAACTTTGAATAGATTTCAATAAAATTATAATAATACATTTTCTTAGGAAACTACGTTATAATATGTGGTTCAAAATACAAATTTACTGTTTTTGAAAGAAATCTTTTTATATAACAGAAAAACTTTTTAAAGCAGAAATGAATTTAAATGATGAAATAATGATATAAATTTTTCTATAACAGTTTTTCCTATTAAACAATATAGTTCGCATACAATTATTTTTCAAATGAACAGATTATTATTTTTACACATCACCAAATCAAAAATCCTTATTTTTTTTTCACTCAAATTATTTATTTACAAATAAATGTTATTAATTATAACTATTATTTCATTAAAAATTATTAATATGCCTGGAAAATGAGTAAAAGTTCTCTTATAAATCTATGGAAAAAAAAATTAAAAATTATTGCATTGCAAATAAAGTCAGATATTTTATGAAAAGATTTATTAAACTTCTTATCCAATACAGGCAGTCCCTGATTTATGTAAGTGGATCATTTCACAAAATCTTACACAAGTCAAAACATACATATTTCACAGCATACATTATACAATATTAATGGATTGCAAAAACATAACATAAAAAATAATTACATTAAAGAATAAGCACAGAAGTTTTATAGCAAAGAAGCTGCTTATCATCTTGGATGATACAGACTCAATTTTGAGTCTGTATCGTCCAAGATGATAAGCAGCTTCTCCTGTAGATAAGGATCTCTCCCGAAAAACTAGAGATATGAGACTCAATTTTGAGTCTCATATCTCTATTTTTTCAGGAGAGATCCAGGTTCATGCCCAGTTATTAATTAAAATTAACTTTTACATAAGTACAGTATATGACAAAAAGGTTTTGACATCAGTGGAAAAGGTTCGGCTTTCGTACAATACACAAAAACTGATTGAGTCATTACTGCAGTTGTTGATCGTTGTAGGCTACAATGTGGGTGCAACCATTCCATCGGTTGATTAGCAACAGGGGAGTGGAAGGAATATTGCATATTTAAGCGTTTAGTAGTTTTTAGTTTTTACATGCAAAAAATGATTTTGTTTGCTATGTTTTGTCTTAACTTTTTATTAATATATTAAGTAGGAAAAAATATTAATGAAATAAATTAGGATCGTAACTTTACTGGCAATAACTGAATTAGTAAGTAATAAGATGCGTTGCATGCCGAAGTGTCATTTAATACCATATTTAAAGGCATGAACTAGATTGTTCAAGTTGAGTGCAAATTATTTCAAAATGCCACCTACTACCTCTAAGACTTAAAATATTTTTGATTTAATTATTCATAATTTATTGGCAAAATATCAGCAAATGCAGTTGCAAAGATTGCCAACTGCATTTGCTGATATTTTGCCAATAAATTATGAATAATTAAATCAAAAATATTTTATCGTCTTCTAAATATAGAAAAGTTATTGATGTAGTATAGAACACAGTCTTATTACGTTTGGTCATAACTCATTATATAAACTGAGAAGAGGAAATTACGAAATATTTAAGAAAAATTTTTGAAGTAATTTTTATACGTACTGTATATATTTTTGACCACATGCTTCTCTCTGCCATATGTTTTAATATTATGAAATCTGTGCTCTGTATTTGTATGCTTCAGGTAATTATATATTCTTTTCGCTCATGGCAATCTTTGCAACTGCGCAAAGATTGCCATGAGCGCAGTTGGCAATCTCTGCAGCTGCGTTTGTACACGTGCATTTATGTATATAAGAGAGTCAGAATAGCAGAAAATTTTAACAGCCGTAACAAGCTAAATCGAAAGAGAAAATGAATAAGTTCTTCATTATCTTGATTATCGCTGGTAAGTATTGTACTTTTATATTTTAAGTTTAGAAAAGAATCGACCGTTTTAAAATGATCTTCATTATTTGTATTTATGCATAATAAATAGCAAGTTTTCCAAAATGTTTTGTTATAGGTCCTGCTTTTGTAGAATGTCTTTCGTTGCTACTGCCAACAAATTCGAATAATTTACCAAAATTTACTGCACCTCCATTATCATCTGGATCTGTAAGTTGTTCATTATTTAAAAATATTAATTTATTTAGACATGATTTTCATGTATTGTGTTCCAAATTTAAAATACAATTTAAAAATATCATTTCTCGAATTAAGCAAAATATGAATGATTTTCTTTGTTGCACTAATCGTTTTTGGAGTATTTAAAGCTGTGAAGGCCGCTTCACTGTGAACAGCGAACACAGTTTTTCGCAGTGAAGGCCGCTTCACTGTGAAAGTTGCGTCGCGTTCACTGTGTCACACAGTGAACGCGACACAACTTTCCCAGTTTTTCGACGGCTAAGCGCGTTCACTGTGTCACACAGTGAATGCGCTTAGCCGCACAGTGCGGCTAAGCATTGTGCGCGCTTAGTGCGGCTAAGCACAGTGTGCGCTTAGCCGCACTGCGTCACACAGTGAACGCGACACAGCTTTCGTTCAGGGTTGTCCAATCCGTGGCCCAACATAAAATCGTAAACTTCCTTAAAACATTGAGATTTTTATGTACTTATTATTTTTATTTTTTGAAATTCGCCGTAACATTATCAATTATCCCACTAATAAAGAAAAAGAAATCTGTTTCATTTTTGTACTAAAAATATATAAAAAAAAACAGTGAAGTTAATGAAATTTTTATTATTTAAATACCTATATACATTTCCTATTCCCATTTTCTGAAATACAGTGGTGCCTTGGTTAACGACGGTAATCTGTTCCAAGATTACAGTCGTTATCGAAGGCGCGATTCCCCATAAGATTTAATTGAAAATTGATTAATTCGTTCCTGCTCTTCCTCACAACCATAGAAAATATTAAAATGAATAAAAAACTTAATTAAAATGTCCTAAAAATATGGAAATTATCATTTATTTATTATATTTGCTACAAAATAAATTAAAGTTAATAAAATGAATTGTTCGTAAAAACAGTTTTAAACTATCAATCTTTACCAGAAGGACAATTGGGCTCACTTCGGAGTTTTTTGACAAAGGAACCCGCAAACACTAATTAGCAGCTTATAGATTCAACGATTATCATACAGATAAGATTTGATTTTGTCTTTTGATGGCGAACGAACAGTTACGCCGATTTATTTTCTATATGAATTGTAGGATCTCGGATAAGCGAATTTTTAAATGGAAACCGAAACTGCGATGTCACACCATTTGCAGGTGTCAAGTAATATATAACACAAACAAACAATAGAATCAGACTTTGTTGGCAGAATTTAAAATAATAATCGTCTAGAAATCATCGTTAGCGAAACTAAAAACTAGTGAACTGTTGCACGTGTATTTTTAATTTAATTAATAATTTGTTTTTATTACTATATGTTAATTATCATTTACTTAAAAATATTTTTATATGATTATAATTTTATTAATTTTAATGATGTTATTGTCGGATTTGAATTGATTGTGATAAAAAAATTAACGATTAACAATTGAGATAGCGAATCACGTGATGCGATGTCTAGCTGTTTTACAGAGCTCTCTATTTTGTCAGAAGTTCGCATAATCAGGGGCCGGATTCACAAAGAGTGTCGTTATATAACACGCTAACGATTTATCGTAAATGCTATTCACAAAACCTGTCATAAGCTACTTGACAATTAGCGACGAAATTATTGCTGTTTTGTTTCGAGAGTATGGAAATGACGTCAACGTTTCCATAAATATAACCAATAAGAAAGTGACTTCTGGATAAAAATGAAGGACAAGAAGGATAGAGAATAGCGTTTCACTCCTGCAGAATAAATGCTTTTATTTTTATAAATAATTTAAATAGTTTAACAAAAAGTATTAAATAGTTTTAATACTTTTTGGTATAAATTTGAAAGAAACGAGCTGATAAATTAATTTAACTTTTAAAATATACATCTTTCTAATGTAATAGTTTAATTATTGTTTAATAGTCTATAAACTGGAGCAAATAATTCATAAAATTGATATATTTTTTTATATTCTACAATAATGCATTGGAAACATTTGTAATGATTCTTCATGTCGTAGATTGGCTAATAGAGAGCTTCAGCAACACAAACGTGCAGTATGAGAATGACGTAGAACGCTAGAATGACGAAATCGTGGCGTCATTTCGAATCGTCGCTAAAGAGTTCTTCACGTCGAAACATGAGTTAAAGAAAGATTCTATAACTCTCTCTCATAGCTATCGCAAACGGCGAGAAAACAAGTTTCTCGCAAAATATAACACTCTCTCTCTCATAGCTATCGCTAAAACTATCATTCAATAGCGTGAACTATGTTTGCGACTAAACAAAATGGATAGACGTAGACTACTACTACTAAGAAAAAAAAATTTATTGTTAATAAGGTTGTATATTGATGATTACTCGATTTCTATGCTCAATTAATCGTTTATCCCAAATTTCGGGAAAAACAAATACACAATTAATTAATTTTTCTTTTATATGAGATTGTTCAATCTTGTTGAAGGCAGCCATGTTGGAAATGAAAACAAGGTAGGCGAGATTGCGCAGACACACAATACAGCCAGAAGCCGAAAGTCGCGAGACGCATCAAACCAAGTTGGATGTAAGCGAGAAGTACTTTCTCGCTCTCTCTCGCAAGATTTCTCAGCTTTCGCTCGTGCATAGTTGTACTCAACGAGAGATAAAGCCAGAAATCTCTCTCTCTCGCTGCTAAATTCGCGTCTGCATAACCTGCGAAGTTGCTTTTTTTTTATGCTTCGCTTCGCGTCGCGTTCAATATATCACGGTCTTGAAAACCATTAGTGAAACCATTAGTTTTTAAAACGTGAATGAATTTGAATTTTAAATAATTGATTTGTTTACTAATTTTATTTTAATGTGAAATTATTGAAAGCTGCTAATATAATATATGCTAAATTCTTTAATTAAAAACTTTGCTGACGCCATTTTAAATAGTCTTTGTTTTATACTGTACGAGGACGAGGTTAACTTGTCTCGTGTTCACCATGTTGCCACGAAGACGGTCGCCTCAATATATTCATAAAATTTATTTATATAGAGAGTGAATATTTATCGATCTTAAAATACTGAATTGAAAGAAAAATCTTTAATTAAAAACTTTGCTGACGCCATTTTAAATAGTCTTTGTTTTATACTGTACGAGGTCGAGGTTAACTTGTCTCGTGTTCACCATGTTGCCACGCAGACGGTTGCCTCAATATATTCATAAAATTTATTTATATAAGAGTGAATATTTATCGATCTTAAAATACTGAATTGGAAGAAAAATGAAAAAGTTAAGTCATCATTAAAATAAAAACAATTCTTGAATTTAAGATATGTTTTCAATTATTATATTAATAGTTAGTACACTTCAGTATTAATTTTAGAACTGCGATTTATATATTCATTAAGTTTTTAATTTTATTTTTTAAATTTTTTTATTTTATATTGTTGACAATACTTTTTATTTTGTATTATTTGATAATAGATTAGTTCCATCTATTGTCAATAAAATAAAATAA